>BMAO01008791.1:0-20687 GCA_019973975.1 Trichonephila clavata | reverse complement strand
AACAGTCCGGTCGAAAAAATAGTCGAGCACCGTGACCCTTTCCAAAAATGATTGAAAATGGAAAACGACCTTTTTGGAAAGGGGTCAGAATCGTGTCCCTTGGGTGTGTTGATTGAAAATTTTTTCCTCTGAAAAAAATATGGGGCGCGAGAACAAAAAAATTGTTTCATCCTGGATGAGGGGACAAATGAAATGGAGACTTGTCACGCTGGGCAACGACCCATGTCATGGAGGTAGGTCAGGGAGGGACAATGAGACTAGTCAAGCTGGGGGAAAGCAGCGACCTATAAAGTGTAGGCATTACAACGTTGGTATGTCGAGAAAAGACAGAGAATCATTCCAATAGGGGTGTTGTTGGAACATGGGAGGCGAGCCATCTCACGACGTTGCCCTCTTGGCGTGGGGCCCTCGTCTACGTGAGTGGACCCTCGTGTGACCAGGGTCCTGACAATTTAAGCCATGCGTCTCATTTTCGCATCAATCGACCCTTGCACCCGTATAGTATTGCGTTTCTCAGTACCCTCTTTCCAGGGGGAATAGAAAAATGACTGTGGGAAATAAAAATGTTGGGCTGCCAAGCGTGTACGGGACCCATGGTATAATGTCCGATCCGGGCTGGAAATGTTTAAATTGTGTGATTCCCTTGTATCCGCGCTACGAGAACGGAGAACCTCTGCATTTGAATCTATACGATAATAAAATAGTGTATGTCGAGGAGGGAGCCGAGGAAAGAGATTTGATTCAAAGGGAAAAAGACGTGTTGAAAAGGAACTTGACGAGTTGAAAACAAAAGAATATGAATGGAAAATGAAAGAATATGAATGGAAAACAAAAGAATATGAATGAAAAAAAAGAATATGAATGAAAATAAAAGAATATGAGTTGAAAACAAAAGAATATGAGTTGAACGCTAAAGTACAAAACATGTCAGTTGAAAATAAAATATTGAAAAATTTGTTGCAAGGAAAAAGAGTGGATAGAATTCTTTCAATACATGGCGTTGGAAAAACAATAGTGTAAAAAGGTTGGTTCGACCTCGTTCAACCATCTCTCAACTTTCAAGTTTACTAGCAAACCTTTGAAACTAAATCATGTAAGCTTCTCTAAAAAAAAAAAAAAAAAAAAAATTTTTTTTTTTTTTTTTTTTTTTTAGAGAGGTAGAATGTTTTAAACTTTTTGAGCTCTGCCAAGAGTTTGGTTGTCAAGCTCCTGAAAGATATTTTAAACTTGCCTCACATTCTTTTTTTGGCTTTTGCGATATTTTATTTTATTAGCCTTCCATTGTGAATCTTACACAATGTTCCAGGCACAGTCTCAAAAAATGTGTCAACCTTCCATTGTGAATCTTACACACAATGTTCCAGCCACAGTCTGAATCAATGTGTCAGAGTTTTTTTTTCTTGTCGTTTCCAAACCCCCGCCAATGGAAGAATGATTCCTGGTCCCGAGCTATGCTCCTTTCCAGCAAACATTCTCCCATGGCTGTTCCAAACCCTCAATTTGTATACTATATGGAATGTCACCCTGATTTGCTTTTCATCTTTCACATTTTATTGGTCTTGCACAATGTTCTAACAATTGTGTCAGAGTTTTTTTCTTGTCGTTTCCAACCTTGACTCTGAGAGTAGCCCAAAAAAATGGGAGATGAATGACTGGTCCCGAGCTATGCTCCTTTCCAGTCATCCATCTCCCATTTTTCTGGGGAATCCCTGTCCCTCCTCTACGAGGCTGCTCGTATGGGGTTGGGCGCCCTGCAGAGAGGACAGGTATTCCTCACCTCCAGGTGTTGCAGTAAACACCGCATGTGAAATACATGGCCACAATGTGTCTTTTCTGGCCAATGCATCGGACTCAGACAGATGGAACACGTCTCGGGTATTTGGAAGACGCTTTCGGGCCATTTGAGTGCAAAACAGCCATCCAAGACGGCTTGAGCCAAGAGAATCCAAGGGGCCAACGGTTGAGGTCCATGTCGCCTCCAGGCCTTGTACGCCAATCGATACAATTTGGGAAGGGCCAAGACCGTCCACAGAGCTTGCAGAAAGGCCCCCTTGCCTTGGGCCGCCTGCTGTTCGAGGTAATCACTGTAAAGTTCGGAAGGTTCAGAAGAGGTGAGACATTCAAAGGTGGGCAGGTCGTCGATGGGCTCGGGATGGGGCAACACTTTTCGTAAAAGGTCTCCCAGGTCCACGGGGGAAAGAGCAATGACGTCGGACGGAGTGAGAGTCTGTAACTGGGCTCGAAACTGCATCATAAAAGTAATGTACTCGGCCAAATGGGCCTCGTGGTATTCGGCCAGGTAGATTTGAAAGGCTTTGTCAGACTCCATTGTCTCGTATGAGGCAAAAAGGCGTCCGAATCGTGCTTTTGAGAGAAGAGCGACGCGCAGGAAGTGCTTTTGGATTGGCTAGACAGGAGGAAGATCCTGTGAGGGTCATGTCCGTTCTTTCAAAATGGATGGCATCATCTCCGGTCCCGCCGGAAGCCCTTTCAAGGTGGCAGAAAGAGTAGGATCCACGGGGCCCTGTCTCCAACATTGACAGTGAGCTCGTGTCAAACATTCGAGCGAGTGTAAAGACCCGTCCCGTACGACGACATGATTGAAGCGTTTCACGATAAAATAGTGTTCGGGGGCGTCAAAGACATTAAAACAATGGCAAGTGTCGGGTCCTTCCGTACAGGCATCTGCACTATAGACACAATCGGAAAGATGGAATCCATGCTCGCTCAAGACCACCTGGACGGGAATGGGAAAGTGGGTCGCGAGTTGTTGAAATTTCACAATACCCGCTAAACGTTGCAAGCGTCGTCTATAAGACGACCAGCGTGAGACGTTGTCTCGCAAACCTGGGAGAATGTTTTTTTCCAATTCACCCAGGAGAGAATCGAACGAGGTCATCATGAAGAGAATAAGAAATGTTGACAACAGATCAAACCAAATGAAAGCTCGAGTGAAAGGCTCAACCTTTTTAAACACTCTCCAATCTTTCTAAAAAAAAAAAAAAAAATTTTTTTTTTTTTTTTTTTTTTTTAGAGAGATTGGTTGTAAACTTTATTTGCATCTGATAAATGTTTTAAACTTTATTTTGCTTCTGAAAGATGTTTTAAACTTTATTTTTGCTTCTGAAAGATATTTCAAATTTATGTGCGTCTGAAAATATTTCAAATGTTATGTGCGTCTGACAAATATTTCAAACTTTCCTTCTGAAAGATATTTCAAACTTTGTTTGCGAGATTTTTCAAATTTTATGTGCTTCTGACAAATCTTTTAAACTTTATTCGCTTCCGACAGAGGGTTTGGGAAACCCACTCTGGATCACGTCATACATCCTTTGCCAACGTTTACTATTTTCGTCCGTCCAATGCATGGCCCGGGGTAAATAGTGTTGTCCAATCTCTAAAATTTCTTTCAATCGTGCTTCGGTGGGTTCACCGCGCATCACTCGTTCTTGAAACACCATCGATTTCAATAAAACGTGAATCACACAATCATGAGGGGACTCTTTTCCCCGAGAACACACTAAACAATCTTGTTCACAATAACATGCATCCGAAACAGCAGACATGGTCGGACACGATAGATTGAAAAGAAACAAAATTTCAAAGCACACTACACTAGACGAGTAAATGAAATGAGGGGGTGGTAGAAGGCTTTTAAACTTAAAAACACGGAGTCCACGCACCACAAGAAGAGAAAAACTCTAGCTAGACGAGAAATTAATTTATCCTTACAAAAAAAAAAAAAAAAAATTTTTTTTTTTTTTTTTTTTTTAGAGAGAATGTTTAAGAGCAAACACTTGACAGATTACATTTCAGAGCACAAAATTTGCAGCTTCTCTTTTTCAACATGACCGACCCGGACAATGTGTTGAGCCTGTTATCCGCCCCTGGTTCCCCTTTGCCCTCCATGGGTTCTCCTTCACACCCAGAGTCTTCTCATGAGCCCCCAAAACTAAACTCTCCCCAAGACCCTCGACGACGTCGTTTCTCCTCGTCTCGACGACGCCCTCCTTATGCTTATCGATTTCCCCAGCACCACGCTCAAGTCTTTTTCCATACGCACGGTCTGGCCGTGTTGTGTCTCCGAGACCATGGTTTCACGCTCACCAACGGGGTCGTCTCGTATGCTTCGGATCGCGTCGAGGCGCATAAAGTGTTCAACTCTTTACATTATCTCAATGTCGGCACCCTCTGTGTGACCGATTCTCGTTCCAAGCAAGACTTTAAAGACATTCAAGCAAAATGGAGCGCTTTCAGTCCTTTCAAACGCATCCCCGTCATGCTCTTGAAATCCCATGCACGAGGCGAATGTCCCTTTTGCCACCAGACGCAATGTCATCGTTGGATTGCCGTGCAAGGCATGTGTTCCATACTCCACCAACCTCTCAACCCCATTTTTCACTCGCATCCGGCCTAACACGTCTATAAAAGGAGGACGCGGGTCGACGCTTCTCGTCAGTTTGCAGCATGGATGCCTTCCCAGAGCACCTCTCCTCCACCGTGGTGCCCGTGACGCTGCCCGAGAAACCCGATGCGTTGGAATATGCCGCTCAACAAGGCCAGGTGCGAGCGGGCATCCTCTACCAGGAGCCTCACGCCAAACGCGTGTTTACCTTATTTCGTCAAGATCCGTGGTACCACCAAAAGACGTTGATGGACAATTTCAAGCGGGCCGTGCTGGAAGCCAAGCACGTCAACGAATTTCGACCCAACGCGATCCTGTGGGAAAAAGTGTCCAAAAGCCTCTTGAAAAATCCAGATCGTTTGCTCAAAAATACCGACAAGAGGATGGTGTACATTTATGGCAACCTGTTTTTTGTGAAAAAAGACTTTACCTTTGGGTTGAGAACGGTGCACCCCGGAGAAGTGCATTTCATTCAAACGACGCACGTGCCCCTGCTGCTCTACGAACTGCCCCCTTCCAGTCTCCAGTGTCGAGCCCGACCCAACGTGAACGAGAAGAGTTTCGAGCCCTACGACCAAATGCTCTACCATCGGACCATCTTGGAGCCACACACGGCCTATCCGATCCCGGCGGGAACCCACTATTTGCTGTTGACGGTTCAAAAAACCGTTTTGGGTCTGGACCTGATCCCCGAATCCCTGCTCCCTCAGCTCCTTCAGAAGGGATTTCACCTGGGAGATTTTCGAAAAAAAAAAACGTTGGATCAAACCGCCTACAAGCTACCGCCTCCGACCCCAGTGCTTGGACTGAAGCGATCGGGGGAGGAGACGCGCCCCTCCAAGAAACGAGGATGCATCCAGAGACCTGTGCAGATTCCACAACCTGAGCTACTCTATCCTCACCTGTGCAGATTCCACAACCTGAGCTACTCTATCCTCAACCTGTGCAGATTCCAGAACCTCAGCTCCTCTCTCCGCCACCTGTGCAGATTCCAGAACCTGAGCTCCATCTCTCCGCCACCTGTGCAGATTCCAGAACTGAGCTCATCTCTCCGCCACCTGTGCAGATTCCAGAACCTGAGCTCATCTCTCCAGAGCCCGAAGCTGCTTGGCTCGACCAACTCCTAACGTCCTTTTCTGGACCCGAACCCTCGGTGCTCCACCTGGTGCCCTCGTTCTTTGATGAAAACAATGAACTCATCACCTTCCTGGAGACTTTTGAACACGATATGGCGATGGAGCCCCTGGACTTGTCAATGCCCAAACTCTCCCCTTGTATCCGACCTTCTGTTGGATTTAAAGCCATGCAACCTCTGAATCTATCTTGTAGAGTATGATCAATAAAAAAATGATTATTTTTTAAAAAACGTCTCCTTCTTTGTGTCCAAACATTTATTGGACCCGTTGCAAACAAAAAGTATAATTGTTTTAAAAACAAGTCTCCTTCTTTGTGTCTGAATGATACAACCTTTATTGGACCCGTGTCCAACAAAAAGTATAATTTTTTAAAAAAGCAAGTCTCTTTGTGTCAGAATGATCCAACATTTATTGGACCAGTGTCGACACCGCACGACGATCGTGTTTGGTAATTTGGGTCGCTGGCCCGATCGAGTCACGTATTACGAGCACGACTATCCTTACACCATCCTCTTTGAACCCAATTTCGGGGTGCACGTGCCTCGGTCGTTTGGAAAGACCGTGGTCGTGTTTACCAGTCATTTGGATTTGACGTGGGATCCAGGCGTCCAGTTGAGATTCTTTCAACTGGGTCGTCCCCCGTCTCGCCGAGTTTGGGAAGCCCATCAACCTCACAATAAGGAGGCCTATACGTTGAATCTCACAAACTGCACGCGCCTAGCGGAGGTGTACGTGAGACTATTAACGTGGTTGGATGATTGGGAAATGCATCGAGACGACCCCCTTCCTTGGCGCCTGGTCATGCCCCCAGCTTGGAAACGGGCGTTGGAACCTCACGTGGAACGCTCGCATCGCAAGGCCTTGGAATATGGGATGCCAGTTGACGTCACGCTCCTCGACCCTATATAAAGCCAGCCAGCAGAATCATTCTTTTTCAGAAGGATGTCTATCTATTTTGCTCATGCCAACTACTTTCTCCACCAGGGCAAGCCAGTGCCCATCGAGTTGTCTATTGCCACCCTTCCCAAGAATGGCAGTGATCCTCAAGTGCTCTGCATTACCGTCAACCATGACGGATTCGACTCCACGCCCCGAGACATGCGATACAATGCCTGCAAAAACGCTCGTCTTCGTCTGGTACGTCCCTTGCCCAAGAGTGTGCCTGTAGACTACCTACCCTATTGCGTGAGGGGCATGGTGGACCCAGGAGGTCTCATTGTCGTGAAAAGCTCCAAACAGCAAAAAATGTTTAAAGAGTTGGGACTCGTCACCGTATGCTTGGAGATGCTGCCCAAATTCAACACCCTTGGCGATGGCACCTTTCCCAACCCCATGCATGATGACCTCCACGAGGAAGGGGACGTGTCTCATTGCACCATGCTGAAATCTTTTCAATTTGCAAAATATCTGCAGCAGTTTCAAAAGTTGCAGGCGGAATGGAAGGACAAAGTTTCAGCTTTGAGAGAGTAAAAAAAAATTGCCCAATGGCCCAAAAAAAGGGGGACCGAGTCGACACCAAAGTCGACTCGGTCCCCCTTTTTTTGGATAAAGGAAGGTGCCAAGGTTGGAGAGCCTCTCTTTGAAAACTTGTACTCTTCTGTGAAAACATGCCCAAAAAAACAGGCCCAAATCCGTAACTAATACCTAAGAAGGAACCTTTTGTGTTTTAATTCATGACGTCATGAATGGATGTAAGTATCATGAAAATGAATGGAAGGAAAGGATAGGATGCAAAAGGGTTGAAATATTTTTCAGAAGCAAATAAAGTTTACAACCAATCTCTCTAAAAAAAAAAAAAAAAAAATTTTTTTTTTTTTTTTTTTTTTTTTTACAGAGTGAGAAAACTTTTCAGAGTGAGAAAAATTTTCAGAGCAAAGAATAGTTTGAGTTTGACTGTAATTTCAAACATGTAGCGTGTCTTTGGCTCGGGGTCAATAGTATTTTCCATTGCATAAAATTGGCTCCAACCTTATAATTGGTTGGCTCACCGTGCAACATTTGTTCTTGAAACAAATGATTGTCAGCTTATAAATGTTTGGGAGTTTTATGTAGACTTGATACCCAACATTGACATTTAGCTTTGGTCAAACATTCTTTGGAATGGAGTGTCCCATCTCGTACGACGACTTTATCCAATTGTTTCACAATAAAATATTTTTCGGGTTCATCAAATAAATAAAAACAATGACAACAACCTGGGCCTTTAGTATTTTTGTCTCTACTATAGATGCAATCCGAGATATGAAGCCCATGTTCGTTCTGGACCAACTTGACGGGAAGAGGAAATCTGTTCAAGAGTTCTTGAAATTTCACAATACCCGCTAAACGTAGCAATTTTCGTCTATAAGGCAACAACTGGGAGGTGGGTTCTTGCTGCACACCTGGGATAATCATGTCTTCCAATTGAGAAAGTAACGTTTCTAATGAAGACATGACTCTCAGGAAGGAATGCTTACAATCAGGGAATACAAACAAAACTGTCAAACTCTTGGCAGATTGAACAGCTCAAAAAATTTTCAACCAAACTATTACTCTCTAAAAAAAAAAAAAAAAAATTTTTTTTTTTTTTTTTTTTTTTACAGAGTGAGAAAACTTTTCAGAGTGAGAAACATTTTTAGAGCAAAGAATAGTTTGAGTTTGACTTCAAGTTGTCGAGTGTTTATACCCTACATTCAAGTGACGTCATGCGCAGTAGAATGTTATAGGACTTTTCATTTTTTTTCCAGTGTCTCATTTCTCATGGCATCGTGCTCGAACCTTCCATCTCGGTCTATTCCAATGGGATCGAGTTCTTTTCGATTCAAACCGTGTGGGTTTCCAGGCTCTCGAGACCCTCCTATGGGGGGTATTCCCAATGGTATTACAGGGTTCGACAGGACTCGTAGCCCACGTCCTACCCTGCGCGACACACGTTCCTAGGTGCCTTAGGAGCCCCACCATGTACCTTTGAATGTTATGATGGTTCACTCCTTACAGACCCTCCTATGGGGGGTAGGGTCAAATCAATGGGAGGGTTGCCCTCTACTAGCGCGTCTCTTTCATTTGACATGCTGCAAACGCTTCTCGGTTCCATAGAAGCCGAGATTGGTTCGTACCTGCCGAGATTGGTTCAAGACAATGTTACACCTGTTTTTGAACCCTAGAGACCCTTCTAGGGGGGGTAGGATCTTGTAAGGGGTATCTTTCGAAAGAGCCTTTTATTCCAAACAGATGGATAGGTGACACGATGACCTGAGGGGTCCTGGGGCTGAGCAAGGTCCCGTTCAAGTTTCGCGTGACGCAAAAAGTGACCCGCACTCAAACCACTATAGCACAAAAACCATTCAAGGTGCGACATTGAAACCCAGTTTAAACAATGACCCATCGTATGGGCTATCCGAAAATATAAAAATTATACAAAAAATACAAAAATACAATGAAAACAAGTAAAACATTACGTGAATAAAGAGGTCATGCGAGACTCACCGGCCCTTAAGGGGGGCTTACACACAAATTTTGTGGCAAGTGACCCCGAAAAGGGATAGAAGAGATGGAGCTCTATCGAATGACATCAGAATTGGCAAGGGTCGACCACTGGTGCGGGCACTAGCAGTTGCTCGACTGAGCTCCGCGAGCGAGGTCCTCCATTTTATATCCAACATTCAAGAGTGACATCACATTGTGCATGCGCAGTAGAGTTTTAAAGGCGCATGCGCAGTAGCATTTTATTGGACTTGTAATTTTTCGCAGCATTAGACTGGTAGTATGGAAGCTTTTCCCATTGGAACGCTATGGAATCAAGTCCAAACCTTCTATCTCGGTAAATTACGGTCGGATCGGGTCCAGACTTTTTCCCTGGGGGGTCATGGGGACCCCCCCTGGTGAACCGGAAGTGGCGATATCTCGGCTCCTATGGGGCCCTCGTAGACGTGTGACCCGTCCAAAGATTCAGAATCGTTTGTAGTTTACAAAACATTCATCGGTTTGGACCTAGACCCCCTGGTTCAGGCACTAGGCTAAAAAAGGCCCTATGACCTACTTTGGATTTGCTCCTCACCTATCCGTCCGATTTTCAAACGGTTGACGTTGTTGGATAGCCCTTCACAGGGACTCTCGATATATACCATGGATCTAGACCTTGGGTCCCGGGTTTCGATCCTAGGCTCCAAACCATTTCGACATTTGAAAGGGACCTTGCTCAGCCCCCACACCCCTCAGGGCGTCGTGTCACCTATCCACGTGTTTGGAAGGGCGAGCTCTTTCGAAGGATACCCGTTACAAGATTCTACCCCCCATAGGAGGGTCTGTAGGGTTCAACACTGGTGTCCACTGGTCTTGAACCCATCTCGGCTTCTATGGATCCCATAAGCTTTTGCAGCATGTCAAATGAAAGAGACGAGCGAGTAGAGGGCAACAGTGTAACTGCTGTGACCCTACCCCCCATAGGAGGGTCTGTAAAGAGTGAAAAAAAACAAAATTCAAAGGTAAATCACGGGGCTCCTAGGGTGCCTATGAACTTGTGTGGCACCTTGTAGGACGTGGGCTTCAAGCCCTGTCGAACCCTGTACAATTCTAAAGTATACCCCCCATAGGAGGGTCTCGAGAGCCTGGAAAAGAACACAGTTTGAATCGAAAATAACTCGACTCGTATGGAGCCGATAAGGGAGGGTGAGCTATCAAAGGGTTGGAGGGCACGAGTAGATGACAAAACGACTCATGGTGTAGGCAGACCCCCCATAGGAGGGTCTACAGAACATGACAACTGGAAATTAAAATGACAATGATAATACACTTGGCACTTGAAGAACAACTTGAGAATCAAACTCAAACAGCTCTGAAAAGTTTTCTCACTCTGTAAAAAAAAAAAAAAAAAAAAAAAATTTTTTTTTTTTTTTTTTTTTTTAAGAGAGAGTAAGTGTTTGGTTGAAAATTTTTTGAGCTCTTTAATCTGCCAAGAGTTTGACAGTTTTGTTTGTATTCCCTGATTGTAAGCATTCAAACGTTAATCATTTACAACTCACAACAAACATGTATAAATCTTCTTCGACTTTTTTCAGGCATTTACATACCCATTCAAATGATCCCATATGTTGCCCACAATGTGACGAGGAAATGACAGTACTTCATTTTTATTCTACACATGCTTCCAAAGAGCATAGTTTGAATTTTCGTAAACAATGTGTGTTTTGTTTTGGACATCGACAATGGAATCATGGGGAAAAGAATCTTCCCGTTAATGTGAATCATGTGGTGTCCTGTTTGAAGCTATTCGTCACAAATGCCAAAACTATCGGGGCCCTTTTAAATGATAAAATGATAGCAGACAAGACACAGAAAGTAGAGGTGGTGGAAACATGTGAATGTCAACACTTTCAACCCAATCCTCGTGACATGTATGGTCGTCCCCAATCGCATGCTGTACGATTATATGAGTCTGTTTTTGAGAAACCCGACCTGTGGGAAGAGGGGATAGAATTTGAGGAAGCCAGTGGTTTGGGAAAAGATGTTTATGGTATTATTCAACGTTATTTGAGGAAAGACTTGAATTGGTTTCACTTGATGGTAAAACATGATATTTTTGATACATTTTGTAGGGAAATGGAAAATATTCGGGATCAATTTGTCATTTTACCCTTTTGGTGTTTATGTGATGGGTTGACATTTAAAACACAACACCGACACATGATTCTAGCGTGTGAACAAGAGAGTGCGTTTGAAGACGTCTGGAAAAGAAAAGTTCGGTATGAATTTCCCAAGAGCGGTCAGGCTAAAAAATGCGTCGAGATTAAAAATGCCTTTCATCTGGTGCGCACCATCGTCTACGTGAGTCAACCCAAATCGTCGTGTGACAAGGGTGAGATTCCTGACAATTTAAGCAATCTGCAACATGGATCGCATTTTCACATCAATCGACCCTTGCACCCGCACAGTATTGCGTTTCTCTGTACCCTCTTTCCAGGGGGAATAGAAAAATTATTGTGGGAGCAACTTGGAAGTAAAAATGTATCCAGTTGGGAAAAGGTTGCCAAGCGTGTACGAGACCCATGGCGTAATGTAAGATGGGGGGTACCGATCCATGTGACGGGCTGGAAATTTTTAAATTGTGTGATTCCCTTGTATCCGCGCTACGAGGAAACGGAGGAATGCACACCTCTACAGTTGAATCTATACAATAATAAAATAGTGTATGTCAAGGAGGGAAATCAGGGAGCCGAGTGTTCCTTTCAACGCATAAGAGACGAAGTATATGTGTTGTCTCGTAAACAACAAAACATGATGAATGAAGTCAAGAAAACAAAACAAGCATGTGCCATGGACCACAAGCTGATATTAAGGTCAAAGATGGATGAAATGAAAGCGAAAAACGACCCAAAGCTCAACGAGATGAAAGCGAGAAACGACCTCATGGAAAGGGAAAGAGATTTGATTCAAAGGGAAAAAGATGTGTTGAAAAAGGAAAATGACGTGTTGAAAAAGGAACTTGACGAGTTCAAAACAAAAGAAAATGAGTTGAAAATAAAAGAATATGAATGGAAAACAAAAGAATATGAATTGAAAACAAAAGAATATGAATGGAAAACAAAAGAATATGAGTTGAACGCTAAAGTACAAAACATGTCAGTTGAAATTAAAATATTGAAAAATTTGTTGCAAAGAAAAAGAGTGGACAGAATCTCTTCCAATACATGGCGTTGGAAAAACAATAGAGTAAAAAGGTTGGTTCGACCTCGTTCAGCCATCTCTCAACTTTCTAGTTCCCTAGCAAACCTTTGAAACTAAATCATGTAAGCTTCTATCTCTAAAAAAAAAAAAAAAAAAAAAAAAAAAAAAAAAAAAAAAAAAAAAAAAAAAAAAAAAAAAAAAAAAAAAATTTTTTTTTTTTTTTTTTTTTTTTTTTTTTTTTTTTTTTTTTTTTTTTTTTTTTTTTTTTTACAGAGTGAGAAAACTTTTCAGAGCTGTTTGAGTTTCCAGACGTCTTCAAACGCACTCTCTTGTTCACACGCTAGAATCATGTGTCGGTGTTGTGTTTTAAATGTCAACCCATCACATAAACACCAAAAGGGTAAAATGACAAATTGATCCCGAATATTTTCCATTTCCCTACAAAATGTATCAAAAATATCATGTTTTACCATCAAGTGAAACCAATTCAAGTCTTTCCTCAAATAACGTTGAATAATACCATAAACATCTTTTCCCAAACCACTGGCTTCCTCAAATTCTATCCCCTCTTCCCACAGGTCGGGTTTCTCAAAAACAGACTCATATAATCGTACAGCATGCGATTGGGGACGACCATACATGTCACGAGGATTGGGTTGAAAGTGTTGACATTCACATGTTTCCACCACCTCTACTTTCTGTGTCTTGTCTGCTATCATTTTATCATTTAAAAGGGCCCCGATAGTTTTGGCATTTGTGACGAATAGCTTCAAACAGGACACCACATGATTCACATTAACGGGAAGATTCTTTTCCCCATGATTCCATTGTCGATGTCCAAAACAAAACACACATTGTTTACGAAAATTCAAACTATGCTCTTTGGAAGCATGTGTAGAATAAAAATGAAGTACTGTCATTTCCTCGTCACATTGTGGGCAACATATGGGATCATTTGAATGGGTATGTAAATGCCTGAAAAAAGTCGAAGAAGATTTATACATGTTTGTTGTGAGTTGTAAATGATTAACGTTTGAATGCTTACAATCAGGGAATACAAACAAAACTGTCAAACTCTTGGCAGATTAAAGAGCTCAAAAAATTTTCAACCAAACTCTTACTCTCTCTAAAAAAAAAAAAAAAAAAAAAAAAAAAAAAAAAAAAAAAAAAAAAAAAAAAAAAAAAAAAAAAAAAAAAATTTTTTTTTTTTTTTTTTTTTTTTTTTTTTTTTTTTTTTTTTTTTTTTTTTTTTTTTTTTTTTTTTTACAGAGTGAGAAAACTTTTCAGAGCTGTTTGAGTTTGATTCTCAAGTTGTTCTTCAAGTGCCAAGTGTATTATCATTGTCATTTTAATTTCCAGTTGTCATGTTCTGTAGACCCTCCTATGGGGGGTCTGCCTACACCATGAGTCGTTTTGTCATCTACTCGTGCCCTCCAACCCTTTGATAGCTCACCCTCCCTTATCGGCTCCATACGAGTCGAGTTATTTTCGATTCAAACTGTGTTCTTTTCCAGGCTCTCGAGACCCTCCTATGGGGGGTATACTTTAGAATTGTACAGGGTTCGACAGGGCTTGAAGCCCACGTCCTACAAGGTGCCACACAAGTTCATAGGCACCCTAGGAGCCCCGTGATTTACCTTTGAATTTTGTTTTTTTTCACTCTTTACAGACCCTCCTATGGGGGGTAGGGTCACAGCAGTGACACTGTTGCCCTCTACTCGCTCGTCTCTTTCATTTGACATGCTGCAAAAGCTTATGGGATCCATAGAAGCCGAGATGGGTTCAAGACCAGTGGACACCAGTGTTGGAACCCTACAGACCCTCCTATGGGGGGTAGAATCTTGTAACGGGTATCCTTCGAAAGAGCTCGCAATTCCAAACACGTGGATAGGTGACACGACGCCCTGAGGGGTGTGGGGGCTGAGCAAGGTCCCTTTCAAATGTCGAAATGGTTTGGAGCCTAGGATCGAAACCCGGGACCCAAGGTCTAGATCCATGGTATATATCGAGAGTCCCTGTGAAGGGCTATCCAACAACGTCAACCGTTTGAAAATCGGACGGATAGGTGAGGAGCAAATCCAAAGTAGGTCATAGGGCCTTTTTTAGCCTAGTGCCTGAACCAGGGGGTCTAGGTCCAAACCGATGAATGTTTTGTAAACTACAAACGATTCTGAATCTTTGGACGGGTCACACGTCTACGAGGGCCCCATAGGAGCCGAGATATCGCCACTTCCGGTTCACCAGGGGGGGTCCCCATGACCCCCCAGGGAAAAAGTCTGGACCCGATCCGACCGTAATTTACCGAGATAGAAGGTTTGGACTTGTTTCCATAGCGTTCCAATGGGAAAAGCTTCCATACTACCAGTCTGATGCTGCGAAAAATTACAAGTCCAATAAAATGCTACTGCGCATGCGCCTTTAAAACTCTACTGCGCATGCACAATGTGATGTCACTCTTGAATGTTGGATATAAAATGGAGGACCTCGCTCGCGGAGCTCAGTCGAGCAACTGCTATGGGGGATGCTTTTTTTTTTTTTTTTTTTTTTTTTTTTTTTTTTTTTTTTTTTTTTTTTTTTTTTTTTTTTTTTTTTTTTTTTTTTTTTTTTTTTTTTTTTTTTTTTTTTTTTTTTTTTTTTTTTTTTTATTAATTAGTCTGGTGAGACATAGCAACAGCCAGCAGCGCGAAACAGCGAAATAATTTTGGATTACGACCTATAAATAAGGTATTTTGAACAGTTTTCAGCGAATAGTGCCCGCACCAGTGGTCGACCCTTGCCAATTCTGATGTCATTCGATAGATCTCCATCTCTTCTATCCCTTTTCGGGGTCACTTGCCACAAAATTTGTGTGTAAGCCCCCCTTAAGGGCCGGTGAGTCTCGCATGACCTCTTTATTCACGTAATGTTTTACTTGTTTTCATGATGATATTTTTGTATTTTTTGTATATATTTTTATATTTTCGGATAGCCCATACGATGGGTCATTGTTTAAACTGGGTTTCAATGTCGCACCTTGAATGGTTTTTGTGCTATAGTGGTTTGAGTGCGGGTCACTTTTTGCGTCACGCGAAACTTGAACGGGACCTTGCTCAGCCCCAGGACCCTCAGGTCATCGTGTCACCTATCCATCTGTTTGGAATAAAAGGCTCTTTCGAAAGATACCCCTTACAAGATCCTACCCCCCCTAGAAGGGTCTCTAGGGTTCAAAAACAGGTGTAACATTGTCTTGAACCAATCTCGGCAGGTACGAACCAATCTCGGCTTCTATGGAACCGAGAAGCGTTTGCAGCATGTCAAATGAAAGAGACGCGCTAGTAGAGGGCAACCCTCCCATTGATTTGACCCTACCCCCCATAGGAGGGTCTGTAAGGAGTGAACCATCAAAACATTCAAAGGTACATGGTGGGGCTCCTAAGGCACCTAGGAACGTGTGTCGCGCAGGGTAGGACGTGGGCTACGAGTCCTGTCGAACCCTGTACACATTGGGAATACCCCCCATAGGAGGGTCTCGAGAGCCTTGAAACTCACACGGTTTGATTTGAAAAGAACTCGATCCCATTGGAATAGACCGAGATGGAAGGTTTGAGCACGAGGCCATGAGAAATGAGACACTGGAAAAAAAATGAAAAGTCCTATAACATTCTACTGCGCATGACGTCACTTGAATGTAGGGTATAAACACTCGACAACTTGAAGTCAAACTCAAACTATTCTTTGCTCTAAAAATGTTTCTCACTCTGAAAAGTTTTCTCACTCTGTAAAAAAAAAAAAAAAAAAAAAAAAAAAAAAAAAAAAAAAAAAAAAAAAAAAAAAAAAAAAAAAAAATTTTTTTTTTTTTTTTTTTTTTTTTTTTTTTTTTTTTTTTTTTTTTTTTTTTTTTTTTTTTTTTTTTTTTTAGAGAGTAATAGTTTGGTTGAAAATGTTTTGAGCTGTTCAATCTGCCAAGAGCTTGACAGTTTTGTTTGTATTCCCTGATTGTAAGCATTCCTTCCTGAGAGTCATGTCTTCATTAGAAACGTTACTTTCTCAATTGGAAGACATGATTATCCCAGGTGTGCAGCAAGAACCCACCTCCCAGTTGTTGCCTTATAGACGAAATTGCTACGTTTAGCGGGTATTGTGAAATTTCAAGAACTCTTGAACAGATTTCCTCTTCCCGTCAAGTTGGTCCAGAACGAACATGGGCTTCATATCTCGGATTGCATCTATAGTAGAGACAAAAATACTAAAGGTCCAGGTTGTTGTCATTGTTTTTATTTATTTGATGAACCCGAAAAATATTTTATTGTGAAACAATTGGATAAAGTCGTCGTACGAGATGGGACACTCCATTCCAAAGAATGTTTGACCAAAGCTAAATGTCAATGTTGGGTATCAAGTCTACATAAAACTCCCAAACATTTATAAGCTGACAATCATTTGTTTCAAGAACAAATGTTGCACGGTGAACCAACCAATTATAAGGTTGGAGCCAATTTTATGGAATGGAAAATACTATTGTAAATGTCAATGTTGGGTATCAAGTCTACATAAAACTCCCAAACATTTATAAGCTGACAATCATTTGTTTCAAGAACAAATGTTGCACGGTGAGCCAACCAATTATAAGGTTCGAGTCAATTTTATGCAATGGAAAATACTATTGACCCCGAGCCAAAGACACGCTACATGTTTGAAATTACAGTCAAACTCAAACTATTCTTTGCTCTGAAAAGTTTTCTCACTCTGAAAAGTTTTCTCACTCTGTAAAAAAAAAAAAAAAAAAAAAAAAAAAAAAAAAAAAAAAAAAAAAAAAAAAAAAAAAAAAAAAAAAAAAATTTTTTTTTTTTTTTTTTTTTTTTTTTTTTTTTTTTTTTTTTTTTTTTTTTTTTTTTTTTTTTTTTTTTTTTTTTAGAGAGATTGGTTGTAAACTTTATTTGCTTCTGAAAAATATTTCAACCCTTTTGCATCCTATCCTTTCCTTCCATTCATTTTCATGATACTTACATCCATTCATGACGTCATGAATTAAAACACAAAAGGTTCCTTCTTAGGTATTAGTTACGGATTTGGGCCTGTTTTTTTGGGCATGTTTTCACAGAAGAGTACACATTTTTAAAAGAGAGGCTCTCCAACCTTGGCACCTTCCTTTATCCAAAAAAAGGGGGACCGAGTCGACTTTGGTGTCGACTCGGTCCCCCTTTTTTTGGGCCATTGGGCAATTTTTTTTTACTCTCTCAAAGCTGAAACTTTGTCCTTCCATTCCGCCTGCAACTTTTGAAACTGCTGCAGATATTTTGCAAATTGAAAAGATTTCAGCATGGTGCAATGAGACACGTCCCCTTCCTCGTGGAGGTCATCATGCATGGGGTTGGGAAAGGTGCCATCGCCAAGGGTGTTGAATTTGGGCAGCATCTCCAAGCATACGGTGACGAGTCCCAACTCTTTAAACATTTTTTGCTGTTTGGAGCTTTTCACGACAATGAGACCTCCTGGGTCCACCATGCCCCTCACGCAATAGGGTAGGTAGTCTACAGGCACACTCTTGGGCAAGGGACGTACCAGACGAAGACGAGCGTTTTTGCAGGCATTGTATCGCATGTCTCGGGGCGTGGAGTCGAATCCGTCATGGTTGACGGTAATGCAGAGCACTTGAGGATCACTGCCATTCTTGGGAAGGGTGGCAATAGACAACTCGATGGGCACTGGCTTGCCCTGGTGGAGAAAGTAGTTGGCATGAGCAAAATAGATAGACATCCTTCTGAAAAAGAATGATTCTGCTGGCTGGCTTTATATAGGGTCGAGGAGCGTGACGTCAACTGGCATCCCATATTCCAAGGCCTTGCGATGCGAGCGTTCCACGTGAGGTTCCAACGCCCGTTTCCAAGCTGGGGGCATGACCAGGCGCCAAGGAAGGGGGTCGTCTCGATGCATTTCCCAATCATCCAACCACGTTAATAGTCTCACGTACACCTCCGCTAGGCGCGTGCAGTTTGTGAGATTCAACGTATAGGCCTCCTTATTGTGAGGTTGATGGGCTTCCCAAACTCGGCGAGACGGGGGACGACCCAGTTGAAAGAATCTCAACTGGACGCCTGGATCCCACGTCAAATCCAAATGACTGGTAAACACGACCACGGTCTTTCCAAACGACCGAGGCACGTGCACCCCGAAATTGGGTTCAAAGAGGATGGTGTAAGGATAGTCGTGCTCGTAATACGTGACTCGATCGGGCCAGCGACCCAAATTACCAAACACGATCGTCGTGCGGTGTCGACACTGGTCCAATAAATGTTGGATCATTCTGACACAAAGAGACTTGCTTTTTTAAAAAATTATACTTTTTGTTGGACACGGGTCCAATAAAGGTTGTCAGACACAAAGAAGGAGACTTGTTTTTAAAACAATTATACTTTTTGTTTGCAACGGGTCCAATAAATGTTTGGACACAAAGAAGGAGACGTTTTTTTTAAAAAAAATAATCATTTTTTTATTGATCATACTCTACAAGATAGATTCAGAGGTTGCATGGCTTTAAATCCAACAGAAGGTCGGATACAAGGGGAGAGTTTGGGCATTGACAAGTCCAGGGGCTCCATCGCCATATCGTGTTCAAAAGTCTCCAGGAAGGTGATGAGTTCATTGTTTTCATCAAAGAACGAGGGCACCAGGTGGAGCACCGAGGGTCCAGAAAAGGACGTTAGGAGTTGGTCGAGCCAAGCAGCTTCGGGCTCTGGAGAGATGAGCTCAGGTTCTGGAATCTGCACAGGTGGCGGAGAGATGAGCTCAAGTTCTGGAATCTGCACAGGTGGCGGAGAGAGGAGCTCAGGTTCTGGAATCGGCTCAGGTTCTGGAATCGGCTCAGGTTCTGGAATCTGCACAGGTTGAGGATAGAGTAGCTCAGGTTGTGGAATCTGCACAGGTTGAGGATAGAGTAGCTCAGGTTGTGGAATCTGCACAAGTCTCTGGATGCATCCTCGTTTCTTGGAGGGGCGCGTCTCCTCCCCCGATCGCTTCAGTCCAAGCACTGGGGTCGGAGGCGGTAGCTTGTAGGCGGTTTGATCCAACGTTTTTTTTTTTCGAAAATCTCCCAGGTGAAATCCCTTCTGAAGGAGCTGAGGGAGCAGGGATTCGGGGATCAGGTCCAGACCCAAAACGGTTTTTTGAACCGTCAACAGCAAATAGTGGGTTCCCGCCGGGATCGGATAGGCCGTGTGTGGCTCCAAGATGGTCCGATGGTAGAGCATTTGGTCGTAGGGCTCGAAACTCTTCTCGTTCACGTTGGGTCGGGCTCGACACTGGAGACTGGAAGGGGGCAGTTCGTAGAGCAGCAGGGGCACGTGCGTCGTTTGAATGAAATGCACTTGTCCGGGGTGCACCGTTCTCAACCCAAAGGTAAAGTCTTTTTTCACAAAAAACAGGTTGCCATAAATGTACACCATCCTCTTGTCGGTATTTTTGAGCAAACGATCTGGATTTTTCAAGAGGCTTTTGGACACTTTTTCCCACAGGATCGCGTTGGGTCGAAATTCGTTGACGTGCTTGGCTTCCAGCACGGCCCGCTTGAAATTGTCCATCAACGTCTTTTGGTGGTACCACGGATCTTGACGAAATAAGGTAAACACGCGTTTGGCGTGAGGCTCCTGGTAGAGGATGCCCGCTCGCACCTGGCCTTGTTGAGCGGCATATTCCAACGCATCGGGTTTCTCGGGCAGCGTCACGGGCACCACGGTGGAGGAGAGGTGCTCTGGGAAGGCATCCATGCTGCAAACTGACGAGAAGCGTCGACCCGCGTCCTCCTTTTATAGACGTGTTAGGCCGAGTGAAAAATGGGGTTGAGAGGTTGGTGGAGTATGGAACACATGCCTTGCACGGCAATCCAACGATGACATTGCGTCTGGTGGCAAAAGGGACATTCGCCTCGTGCATGGGATTTCAAGAGCATGACGGGGATGCGTTTGAAAGGACTGAAAGCGCTCCATTTTGCTTGAATGTCTTTAAAATCTTGCTTGGAACGAGAATCGGTCACACAGAGGGTGCCGACATTGAGATAATGTAAAGAGTTGAACACTTTATGCGCCTCGACGCGATCCGAAGCATACGAGACGACCCCGTTGGTGAGCGTGAAACCATGGTCTCGAGACACAACACGGCCAGACCGTGCGTATGGAAAAAGACTTGAGCGTGGTGCTGGGGAAATCGATAAGCATAAGGAGGGCGTCGTCGAGACGAAGAGAAACGACGTCGTCGAGGGTCTTGGGGAGAGTTTAGTTTTGGGGGCTCATGAAAAGACTCTGGGTGTGAAGGAGAACCCATGGAGGGCAAAGGGGAACCAGGGTCGGATAACAGGCTCAACACATTGTCCGGGTCGGTCATGTTGAAAAGAGAAGCTGCAAATTTTGTGCTCTGAAATGTAATCTGTCAAGTGTTGCTTTAACATTATCTCTCTCTAAAAAAAAAAAAAAAAAAAAAAAAAAAAAAAAAAATTTTTTTTTTTTTTTTTTTTTTTTTTTTAATGGATAAAT
>BMAO01008790.1:0-15050 GCA_019973975.1 Trichonephila clavata | reverse complement strand
TTTGAATGAGATAAAGAATTGAAAGATATGAATAGAGGCGCTTTCTCCATTGTGACGACGTCACACCATGCTTAAAAATGATAATGTTAATTACCTATAACCCTTATGTAGCTATAGTAGGAATATATAAATTCAAATATCCATTTATTTTATTATTTCTTTATAATTCATGCATATATTCATATCCAAATATCAAACTGATAGTCATATTTTTTCAATTTGTATGCAATTTTCTGCTTCAATTGTAAAATTCAAGTCATAATTTCTTAGCACCACGTGAATCATTGTTATGTCTGGAATTAATCACCAATATCTGGAATTAGTCGCCAAATCTGAAAATGGAATCTAAATTGATTCGCCAGATGCGGGATGGGATCTGAAAAAAGGAAATCGTTGATCATGATCAGGACAACGGACAAAATTATGAAATTATTGTATTGTCATCGGTCCTGGACAAGTGTACAAAATTTTGAATTAATCTGACCTTTTAAAGTGAGTAGAAATTGAGTTCAAAGATTCCGTCACATACAAGTGAAGCTTATAAAAGAGTGTTAAAAAAACATGACTTTCTAAATGCTTCGCATTTATTTTTCAGGGTGTCCCAAAATTATTGGGACAAATTTTAAGGGGATTGGGGGGACGTCACAATGATTCAAATTTGCAAACACTCATAGTCGGAAACATAATGGGAAAGTACTAGGGCAACAACAAGGAACAAAGAAGCACGAGACTGAGATCATCTGAAACAGTTATTGATCAAAGCTGAGTCATGCTATGAGCTCGAGTCACTCGTATCCTACCCTCTCTATGCCTATTACCTCATAATAATCCACATTCACATAAACTGAGAAATTCGGTGGTCCGTTGCACCTATTTATAGGTATCTTTCGCGATACAATCATTCTGCTGATCGTGCATCTCCTTCTGCAATCCCTAAATGAGATGCATATCTGCTCGCTCGCTGTTTGTAAAACGTTCCATATTGTTCTGAGGGTAATGACAGCTCAAATGACTGCGGTAATGCAGGTCTGTTTCCTCCAATGATCTTGTGATTAGCGCCACCTAGTATCAAAAGAAGGTGTTTCCACAACCATGGGTTGCATGCAAATCTGAATCCTTTTGATGTCCCCTAACTTCCCATAAAGTTTGTCCCAATAATCCTGAGACACCCTGTATAAGTGTTTGTGGACAGCGGTGTCACTGTAACGGTACTCACAACAACGGATATCCTCACTGAGTGATGTTGTCACACATCATTGCCAATCTAAGGAAACCTGTAAACAGTAAAATGAAAAAAATATTTGAAATTATTTGAATAATAGTATGTGATATCGCATTCATATTTTCAAAATGTTTCAAAATCTCACTTTATGACTTGTTTCCATTTATCCAAAGTGGTCGTGGCAGCCAAGGGGTCATGGTCACGGACTGAGGGTAGGCGTTTCATTTCTAGCTTAGTGCCATTGAAGACCCCCAGTGTAGAGGCACTTATATATGCTAAATATGTAGAACTCAAAAGCTTTCTATTGGCGTGTTGTGGTAGTTTAGAGAGCAGGTGCCATCTCTGGTGTCGCCCTTACCACTTTATTCAAGCTATGAGGTCCGTCGCCAGTAGCATTCGTGTTCCTTTAGAGTGCTATGCTTAAAAACTCACTCCATATATCCAAAAATGAAATGTAGCAGCATTAGCCGAAAGGTCATGATCGCGAACTCGTGGCCGACGTTGTCTTTGATTTCAGGTGCCTTTAAAGACCCTCAAGTGTAAAGGGGTTGATGCCCTTTAAATTTATCTAAAAGTTTTCATATTGGCATGGTGTGAAAGTTTGGAGAGTAGGGAACTATATCTCTGTTTTCATCCTTGGAAAACTCTGCATCATTCCATAAATTATTTTGATGGCTTCACAAGCGAAGGACTTGGCTTATGTAGGTTACGATGATTAGTTTTTTTAACTCATCATCGTCAATGGTAGGAATGGCGTCATGCTTAAACGAGCATGGATTCGTCGGATTGCATTGATTTTGTCTTCATCAACGACACGCTTGTCTTAGTGTAGATAAAATCAAATCCATGTGTTGAGAGCGTAGTCAGCTCAAGATCCAGTAAAATCATGGGTCTGGAAGACCTGGCGTCATAGTGTAGACTGCAATTATGATGCTGAAAACCTTTTGGTTTCCCTAACGGGGGCCTTTTGACTGGTCAACTTAATGTTCGAGAGATGCTGCAACCAGTTGCCATCCTGTTACTGAACGCCCTGTTTCAACTCCTTTTCCAACAAAGCAATGTTCCCATACATGCTGCTGTTGTCTCTATCGACATGTTGTAGATACACTTTAATTTTCTATGGTCTTGGTATCTTCACCAGACCTGCTTCAATCCGAAAATGTGTTGAATGGCATAAAACGAGAAATCACTATTCAACGTCTGCTACGTAATCTGTATCAACTTCGTACCAGGATTTCTATGACTGTTATAAGACTTCTACGACTCACTATTAAAGTATCCGACTACTTACAACTTTTTTTAAAAAATGGAGATATAGGGATTTTTTGTTGTCTTTTGATTTGTTTAGTACATTTTAAGAAAAATATGCTAAATTAAGAAGAGCAAAATAAATTATTACTAAAAATAGGAAAAAATGATTAAAAATTGACAAAAAAATAACATAAACGCGGCCCGTACTGTACCAAAAGTTTGTGAACAAATTTTCAATTTTGATGTGCTGCTATATTATTCGGTTTTGAAGTAACCTTCAGGATAAGAGATTTTAATTTTTACAAAAACTAGAGCACTTAATCTTAGTTATTATATGATATTGCTTAGAATAAGTGATTATATTAACATAAAGTATTGTAAATTTCGTAGTAAAACAACAGTGATTGATAAATCTGAAGGTTAAAACATTTCTACTATTATACAGAACATACAGAAAAAAATTCGGTTAATTATTCTGAAAACTTTTTTAGCAATCGCTGGCCCTTCAGTATTTAAAAAAAAAAAAAAAACACTCACACATTTCGAGTAAAACGCGTTTTAAAGTATGATATCTTGCTTAAAGTAATGGCATCTGCTTTTACTAAAACACTTGTATTTGTTCTAAACGAAAAATATTAAACGGTATTTTTATAAAGCTAATAAGATGGTCTATAAAATAAAATCCTAAACTAATTTGTCCATTTTTGGCAAAATTCCCGATTTTGGGGTAGTCGGATACCTTGAGGTGCTTTGCATGTTGGAAATAATTGTAGACATAAGTCCTTATGTATATCAGTAATCTACACATTCTGCTGATGAACGTCAACATGACTGAATAATTTTTACTTCCGATGATTTATCAATTCAATGGCTGTTAGTGCACTTCGCCCTTTTAAAAGGCTGTTCCAGACGATGTTAAGATATTCCACGAGTTTTAATATTTCACAGTGTATATATATTACATTATTATACACTATAATGCTCAAAATTAAAGTTAAAAGCACACACATAAAAATGAGATAGATATTTCAACAAAATCTGTCATTTTGCTTGAAAATTTGGTATAGTAACACATTATACAGTAAGGAAAGGCTGGAAATTAAAAAAAAGCATAATGTTTCAGCGTAAGCTGATTTGCAAATAAGAGCCACAATGGTCAAAGTACGATACGTCATAACTCGAAATTTCTCATCTGATAAGAGATAGGCCACATTTTATTTAAGCCTTACAATGTGCTCTCATACTATTAATGTGAATACTGATCAACAATTGGGGCAGTAATTCACATTTTTCCAAAAGAGGGGATTTTAAATCTTGTAGTGGATTGTCATCATTCAATGGCTCTTAGAGAATCACAGAAGGTCTAAGTCAGATTGAGATCTATACACCTCGATGGCCACACCATACGGCGAATACCCTCTTATTCCAGACAATCGTGTAGTAATCAGCTCTGTGTGCTCAGATTAAACGAATTGATTAAAACCACATTAACG
The DNA here is from genome assembly GCA_019973975.1 of Trichonephila clavata. Lineage (NCBI taxonomy): Eukaryota > Metazoa > Arthropoda > Arachnida > Araneae > Nephilidae > Trichonephila > Trichonephila clavata. Next base: position 11,084 of record BMAO01008790.1, on the reverse strand, counting down.
AATCACATTAAACAACATTAAAACGAATTGATCTCTCACAACTCCTCAAAAAAGCCGTACATAAGGTTCTAAAATCTCATCTTTTTAGAGCTCTGGTGTCGTACCAGCAGAGAAGGTATGGAGTAGCATACGTGCGTCCACTATTATGCCTCCTTTTACAGGATGACAGTGCCACCAAAGAGATGTCTAATGTTTGCAGGATGATAGCATTTCTTGAGCTGTCTAGATGAGAACTCGGCGAGAATCGCTTTGTATGCTGAATCGTGGTTCATCACTTAAGGTATCCGACTGTTTGCGACCCCTCAGGGGGCTCACCTTCTTTAGGTGAGTACGGGTGTCACAATCCCGAGGTGCCCTAGTGATCTTTTCCTTTTCCCAAGGGGTTTACTCTCTTTGGTAAACGGGTGTCACGAACCCGGGGTACCCTAGTGATCCTTCTCTATTTTCGACCCTCTTGTCATTCAATTTTCCCTTTTCTTCTTTTCCCGTCTAGACTACAGACAATTTTTCGAAATTTAAATGTACAAAACTATTGATTAATTTTTTATTAGATTACTCAAAATATTCATTATAATACTATATTTTTCGTTTTGTATTGCGTTAAATTCGTTTAATATTTTTTTTCCGACAATTTATTTTAATGTTCGTATTATTTCTTTGTTTTCTTACTAACAACGTTGGTTTTCCGACCCGCATGTTTGCCGTGTGCGGCGTCCCGTAAGGGGAAAATGGTGTCCTGGGGATACCTTTTGCGTTCCCTTTGGCCCACGCTTCGCTGTAGACGGGTGGCAGGAGCGAGCCCGCTCCTGTCAATCGGCTGGTGATGTCTCATCAGAGACATTGCTGTAGGGTTAGTGCTGCAGATAAGGGGTGGCGGGTTTACCCGTTGGATCCTCGCCCTGATGCTGTAGCATTATATTCTGGGTGTACTTCAGGTAAGCGCCGTGCCTGGCTTTTGCCAGATGACCGGCACACTGCCTCCCTTGTTGGACTCCGTGGTGGGTGGAGGCACTCCAGAACGAAGTTTTTCACGTGCCTATGGATCCAATTCTGATGTGCCTTGTTTTACCCAAATTTCATACCATTGAACATATTGCTTCACGCTTTTTCATCTTGTCGTTAACCAACAATGAAATGTCCAGAAAATCCCCTTTTGCGATTTTCAAAGCCCTCCAAGCAATCGGTGAACCAAAATCGGTTAAAAAAATGCGATCTGGTGATTTACTTGTTGAAACAAAATCAGCTATTAAATCGAAATCTTATCTGTCTGCAAAAACATTTCTCGATGCTACACTTACAGTTACTCAAGCCGAGGTGTTAAATCTGAACCTGACCTGTTGACCACCCCTGAGTCAGAAATTCTTGATGGATTTTCTGATCAGGGTGTTATTCAAGTCAGAAGAATTACGATTAAAAAAGATGCCGCCATTATTCCTACGAAACATTTGATTTTAACTTTCAATAGCCCGAATCTTCCAGGTACAATAAAAGCTAGATACCTTCTGCAGAATACGTTCGTGCATCCCGAATCCTCTGCGCTGTTTCAAGTGTCAGAGGTTCGGACATTCTCAAACTTCCTGCCGCGGTCAACTGACATGCTCTAGATGTGCATCCGTTGGGCATTCTTCCACGGATTGTACACTAGAGCCGAAATGTGTTAATTGTTCCCAAACCCATCAATCAGATTCAAAAGTATGCCCAAAGTGGAATGAAAAAGAAATCCAAGCTATTAAAACCAATAGAAATATATCATGCAGAAGCACGAAAATTAATAGTTCCACAGTTAACTCAAACTTACGCTCAAGCTGCCAAATCCTCTACTATAAACAGTGCCACACAGACAGACGAAGATATAACAAAAATAAAATGTCCACCTTTAAATTTACTTAATTTCATCCCTCCCAAAACCAGATATACCAACATCCACTCCTGCTGTTTCCACATCAACTTCAACCCAAGCACACCTCTTGCCCTCAACAATAGCCACTACAGTGTCAGAAACTCAGCCACCGACTCCTATTTCTAATTCAGTACTTACCACCACCAACCCTATGTTCAGCCCTATGGAAACTTCATCAAATATATCTGCTTCCCCATACAACTCCCGTATTCGACCCCCTTCAGCAGGTATAATACAATATTCAAAAAGGAAACAAACAAAATCTCGAGCAAGAACGAAAAATCTACTACAAAAAATAAATGAAACAGCTCTACATATCAAAATGGTACCACACATACCGATAATGAGTTCTCCAGTACAGACTTCCGAAGAAGAAGAAAGTGACATGCTCATATATGATGTTGAAGCAGAAGAAGCAGAAGTTATGGAAAAAAAATATTTAACTCTGACCAAGCACCGGAAGGGGCGTGATTGAATCATACTTATCGGACTTGGTGGGGGTAATCCCCACCAAAAACTTATTAGCAATTGTTTTTACTGGAATATAAAATATTTTGATTTTCTTTTTGTGAAATGTTTTAAACGTCTGACTTGGTGGGGGTGTGCCCCACCAAAATCTGCTTGTTACTTATTTTTTTGTGAAATTTAACTATATTTTTTTAAATGGATTTTTAATATTTTAACGATTGATTGGCGCAGCTTAGCCGAAATCGGCTCTTGCCCCATTAAACCCAACATTCATTCATTCGTTCATGACGTCTCCCCAGCCAAATGTCCAAAAAATGTGAAATTTTTTTATTGCAATAACTTTTGATCTAATTGGAATTTTGAAAAGCGCCACATGTATTCGTGATCAGCGTCGGATTTCAATATAAGAAAATTGAGTTTTTTGGAATAGGAATTAGAAATTTTTTTGGTGTTTATGACGTCTCCTCAGCCAAATATCCAAAAAATGTGAAAATTTTTTATTGCAATAACTTTTGATCCAATTGAAATTTTGAAAAGCGCTTCATGTATTCGTGATCAGCGTCGGATTTTACATAAGAAAATTGAGTTTGGTTGGAATAGGAAGAAATTTTTTCGGTGTTCATGACACACACCTTTCTAACTCCTATTCCAACCAAACTCAATTTTTTTATTTTAAAATCCGACGCTGATCACGAATACATGTGGCGCTTTTCGAAATTCGAATTAGATCAAAAGTTATTGCAATAAAATAATTTCGCATTTTTTGGATATTTGGCTGAGACGTCATGAACACCGAAAAAATTTCTAACTCCTATTCCAACCAAACTCAATTTTTTTATTTTAAAATCCGACGCTGATCATGAATACATGTGGCGTTTTTCATAATTCGCATTAGATCAAGAGTTATCGCGATAAAAAAATTTCACTTTTGGATATTTGGCTCTTGAGACGTCATGTACACCAAAAAAGTTTCTCCTATTCCAACCAAACTCAATTTTCTTATGCGTAAGCAGCGGGACGTAAAAGACGCGGTATTTTCTTCTCTGCATGAAGTCGAAAAAGAGCTCTTTCGAGTTCAGTAAGAAAGAAGAAACCAAGAAATCAAAAATATCTATTAGCATTTTAAAATTTCCAATTAAATGGTGCTTATTTATTCTCTAGAAGTGCTTTTAGTTGCCGAATAAAAACTGTGTAATTTCTAACTATAGATATTGTTACGAATTTTGTATAAAATAATGTAAATAATTTGTATTTGGATGTGCAATGCCTTTATATTACTCTATGCTATATTTATTTCATGTTAAAATTGTAATATTCATAAGCAACGCCGTACCTTACGTGAAAATGGCGATTCAATGGGAACTTGGCGATAGAGCTAAGTTGGCATCATTTTGGTTGACCAAGTTGGCAACATTAGTGATTAAATTGACCAGTTCGGGACCCTCTGGATTCTTCTAGAAATTAGTAGAGAAATCTACTAATTTCACGATCTATGACGCGAGCGCATCTTTCCAGAAGTTTCGAACAGTCACTCTAATTTACACCAGTGAGTAGCGAGTCTGGTTTTGACTAGCGATTAGTGAACGCCTTGATCGTGAATAAGCTTATATATACGTGTATTTTTAGATACTGATAATTATGTCTAAGTGCTATTGAAGGAGTGAAATCCTTCTGATATTCATTCTGCGAATTTTGCTGTTGAATGCTGTGTTTCAAGGATTGATTTTCGGCAAAAAATTATCATCGCTGTTAAAGAACTTTCTTGTTGTTTGCAACTGATTTTGCATAAAATCCTCGAACCCCGATTTATGTAACAATATGCTTTGTGCGTAATTGATTATTATTAATTTCTAAAAAGAAGGTACAAAAAATTTGTATTTTGTTTGGACCCCGATATAACGAGTAACCCCGAATGAACGAACAAAATGTTCAGTTACGCTAAATTCGTTATGTTGGTTGCATAGAAACAACAGCAACAATGTTTCCTTTTTAAGAAGATATATCAAGAAAGGAAGATGAAATTGGAGAAAGGTATACGAATTCGTTCTTGTCACTAATAAATTTTCTCAAGTGTTAAAGTAAAGCTAATAAAAATGAAACAAAAAAAAAAGAATTATAGAAATCCATCTATCAGCTAAACTAGTGGCTGGCGTTACTTCAGTACGGAAATGATTCTAGTGGTCAAAATCCCGTGGTTGGCTTGTCATGAGTTCGAGCCTAGCCCACTGAAGACCCACCGGGCAGATAGGGCTGATAAATGTTTAATCTGTTGAGTCTCAAACATCCTCCCTTTATGTGGTGTGGAAGTTCTTTGAGAGGGATGATTCAGGTGTCGTCCTCATCACTTGACCAGAGTTCAAAATTATGAGGTCCCACCAATAGCCCTCGTGCAGTCTTATGAGAGAGAGTGAATACTGACGTCGCAATGTTCAGCTACACGAGGGTTTTTTGCGACGGACCTCGTCAGTTTGAACCATGGTCGACGTAGACGATACCTGAATTCTCATCCCTCTCTTAATTACCACACCTCTCCAACAAGAAGTCGTTCGAGCTCTCGACAGATTTAACGTACATTGCTCCCGTACACGGTGGGTCCAGCGGCACGGGGCTCGAACTCATGACATGTCTGCCACGAGTTCGTTACCTTGGCCACTAGGCTACCACGACCACTCGTTCAGCCTTATAGTGCATGTTAATGTAACTCTCCCTCTTTCTCTCTCTCGTGGCTGTGGTAGCCAAGTGGTCCGGGTATCGGATCATGGCAGACATGTCATGAATTCGATCCAATACCACTAAAGACACGCCGTGTAGTGGAGCGATGCACACATTAAATTAGTCGAGGCTCAAACGTCCTCCCGTTGGTGTGGTGAGGTTTTAGGAGACAGTGGTGTGAGCTCAGGTGTCGTCCTCGTCACTTGACCATGGTTCAAAATGACGAGGTGCGTGTTCAAGACGTCTCAAGAGCCAAATATCCAAAAAATGTGAAATTTTTTTATTGCAATAACTTTTGATCTAATTCGAATTTCGAAAAGCGCCACATGTATTCGTGATCAGCGTCGGATTTAAAAAAAAAAAATTGAGTTTGGTTGGAATAGGAGTTAGAAAGATGTGTGTCATGAACACCGAAAAAATTTCTTCCTATTCCAACCAAATTCAATTTTTTTATGTAAAATCCGACGCTGATCACGAATACATGTGGTGCTTTTCAAAATTTCAATTGGATCAAAAGTTATTGCAATAAAAAATTTTCACATTTTTTGGATATTTGGCTGAGACACCATGTACACCGAAAAAATTTCTAACTCCTATTCCAACCAAACTCAATTTTCTCATGTAAAATCCGACGCTGATCACGAATACATGTAGCGCTTTTCAAAATTTCAATTAGATCAAAAGTTATTGCAATAAAAAATTTCGCATTTTTTGGATATTTGGCGGGGGAGACGTCATGAACAGGGAAACAATTTCTAACTCCTATTCCAACCAAACTCAATTTTCTTATGTAAAATCCGACGCTGATCACGAATACATGTCTCCTCAGCCAAATATCCAAAAAATGTGAAAATTTTTTATTGCAATAACTTTTGATCTAATTGGAATTTTGAGAAGCACCACATGTATTCGTGATCAGCGTCGGATTTTAAGATAAAAAAATTGAGTTTGTTTGGAATAGGAGTTAGAAATTTTTTTGGTGTACAAGACGTCTCAGGTGCCAAATACCCAAAAAATGTGAAATTATTTTATTGCAATAACTTTTGATCTAATTCGAATTTCAAAACGTGATCAGCGTCGGATTTTAAAATAAAAAAATTGAGTTTGGTTGGAATAGGAGTTAGAAAGGTGTGTGTCATGAACACCGAAAAAATTTCTTCCTATTCCAACCAAACTCAATTTTCTTATGTAAAATCCGACGCTGATCACGAATACATGTAGCGCTTTTCAAAATTTCAATTGGATCAAAAGTTAGTGCAATAAAAAATTTTCACATTTTTTGGATATTTGGCTGAGACGTCATGAACACCAAAAAAATTTCTAATTCCTATTCCAACCAAACTCAATTTTCTTATGTTAAAATCCGACGCTGATCACGAATACATGTGGCGCTTTTCAAAATTCCAATAAGATCAAAAGTTATTGCAATAAAAAATTTTCACATTTTTTGGATATTTGGCTGAGACGTCATGTACACCGAAAAAATTTCTAACTCCTATTCCAACCAAACTCAATTTTCTTATGTTAAAATCCGACGCTGATCACGAATACATGTGGCGCTTTTCAAAATTCCAATTAGATCAAAAGTTATTGCAATAAAAAAATTTCACATTTTTTGGACATTTGGCTGGGGAGACGTCATGAACGAATGAATGAATGTTGAGTTTAATGGGGCAAGAGCCGATTTCGGCTAAGCTGCGCCAATCAATCGTTAAAATATTAAAAATCCATTTAAAATACTCAAAATATAGTTAAAAGTTCACAAAAAAATAAGTAACAAGCAGATTTTGGTGGGGCACACCCCACCAAGTCAGACGTTTAAAACATTTCAGAAAAAGAAAATCAAAATATTTTATATTCCAGTAAAAACAATTGCTAATAAGTTTTTGGTGGGGGTTGTGCCCCCACCAAGTCCGATAAGTATGATTCAATCGCGCCCCTTCCGGTGCTTGGTCAGAGTTAAATATTTTTTTTCCATAACTTCTGCTTCTTCTGCTTCAACATCATATATGAGCATGTCATTTTCTTCTTCTTCGGAAGTCTGTACTGGAGAACTCATTATCGGTATGTGTGGTGCCATTTTGATATGTAGAGCTGTTTCATTTATTTTTTGTAGTAGCTTTTTCGTTCTTGCTCGAGATTTTGTGTGTTTTCTTTTTGAATATTGTATTATACCTGCTGAAGGGGGTCGAATACGGGAGTTGTATGGGGAAGCATATTTGATGAAGTTTCCATAGGGCTGAACATATAGTTGGTGGTGAATTAGAAATAGGAGTCGGTGGCTGAGTTTCTGACACTGTAGTGGCTATTGTTGAGGGCAAGAGGTGTGCTTGGGTTGAAGTTGATGTGGAAACAGCAGGAGTGGATGTTGGTATATCTGGTTTTGGGAGGGATGAAATTAAGTAAATTTAAAGTTGGACATTTTATTTTTGTTATATCTTCGTCTGTCTGTGTGGCACTGTTTATAGTAGAGGATTTGGCAGCTTGAGCGTAAGTTTGAGTTAACTGTGGAACTATTAATTTTCGTGCTTCTGCATGATATATTTCTATTGGTTTTAATAGCTTGGATTTCTTTTTCATTCCACTTTGGGCATACTTTTGAATCTGATTGATGGGTTTGGGAACAATTAACACATTTCGGCTCTAGTGTACAATCCGTGGAAGAATGCCCAACGGATGCACATCTAGAGCATGTCAATTGACCGCGGCAGGAAGTTTGAGAATTACAGCATCAGGGCGAGGATCCAACGGGTAAACCCGCCACCCCTTATCTGCAGCACTAACCCTACAGCAATGTCTCTGATGAGACATCACCAGCCGATTGACAGGAGCGGGCTCGCTCCTGCCACCCGTCTACAGCGAAGCGTGGGCCAAAGGGAACGCAAAAGGTATCCCCAGGACACCATTTTCCCCCTTACGGGACGCCGCACACGGCAAACATGCGGGGCGGTTGTTAGTAAGAAAACAAAGAAATAATACGAACATTAAAATAAATTGTCGAAAAAAAATATTAAACGAATTTAACGTAATACAAAACGAAAAATATAGTATTAATAATGAATATTTTGAGTAATCTAATAAAAAATTAGTTTTGTTCATTTAAATTTCGAAAAATTGTCTGTAGTCTAGACGGGAAAAGAAGAAAAGGGAAAATCGAATGACAAGAGGGTCGAAAATAGAAAAGGATAACTAGGGTACCCCGGGTTCGTGACACTCGTTTATCAAAGAGAGTAAACCCCTTAGGAAAAGGAAAAGATCACTAGGGCACCTCGGGATTGTGACACCCGTACTCACCTAAAGAAGGTGAGCCCCCTGAGGGGTCGCAAACAGTCGGATACCTTAAGTGATGAACCACGATTCAGCATACAAAGCGATTCTCGCCGAGTTTTCATCTAGACAGCTCAAGAAATGCTATCATCCTGCAAACATTAGACATCTCTTTGGTGGCACTGTCATCCTGGTAGAGGAGGCATAATAGTGGACGCACGTATGCTACTCCATACCTTCTCTGCTGGTACGACACCAGAGCTCTAAAAGGATGAGATTTTAGAACCTTATGTACGGCTTTTTTGAGGAGTTGTGAGAGATCAATTCGTTTTAATGTTGTTTAATGTGATTCGTTAATGTGAATTGTTTTAATCAATTCGTTTAATCTGAGCACACAGAGCTGATTACTACACGATTATCTGGAATAAGAGGGTATTCGCCGTATGGTGTGGCCATCGAGGTGTATAGATCTCAATCTGACTTAGACCTTCTGTGATTCTCTAAGAGCCATTGAATGATGACAATCCACTACAAGATTTAAAATCCCCTCTTTTGGAAAAATGTGAATTACTGCCCCAATTGTTGATCAGTATTCACATTAATAGTATGAGAGCACATTGTAAGGCTTAAATAAAATGTGGCCTATCTCTTATCAGATGAGAAATTTCGAGTTATGACGTATTGTACTTTGACCATTGTGGCTTTTATTTGCAAATCAGCTTACGCTGAAACATTATGCTTTTTTTTAATTTCCAGCCTTTCCTTACTGTATGTGTTACTATACCAAATTTTCAAGCAAAATGACAGATTTTGTTGAAATATCTCTCATTTTTATGTGTGTTTTTAACTTTAATTTTGAGCATTATAGTGTATAATAATGTAATATATATACACTGTGAAATGTTAAAACTCGTGGAATATCTTAACATCGTCTGGAACAGCCTTTTAAAAGGGCGAAGTGCACTAACAGCCATTGAATTGATAAATCATCGGAAGTAAAAATTATTCAGTCATGTTGACGTTCATCAGCAGAATGTGTAGATTACTGATATACATAAGGACTTATGTCTACAATTATTTCCAACATGCAAAGCACCTCAAGGTATCCGACTACCCCAAAATCGGGAATTTTGCCAAAAATGGACAAATTAGTTTAGGATTTTATTTTATAGACCATCTTATTAGCTTTATAAAAATACCGTTTAATATTTTTCGTTTAGAACAAATACAAGTGTTTTAGTAAAAGCAGATGCCATTACTTTAAGCAAGATATCATACTTTAAAACGCGTTTTACTCGAAATGTGTGAGTGTTTTTTTTTTTTTTTTAAATACTGAAGGGGCCAGCGATTGCTAAAAAAGTTTTCAGAATAATTAACCGAATTTTTTTCTGTATGTTCTGTATAATAGTAGAAATGTTTTAACCTTCAGATTTATCAATCACTGTTGTTTTACTACGAAATTTACAATACTTTATGTTAATATAATCACTTATTCTAAGCAATATCATATAATAACTAAGATTAAGTGCTCTAGTTTTTGTAAAAATTAAAATCTCTTATCCTGAAGGTTACTTCAAAACCGAATAATATAGCAGCACATCAAAATTGAAAATTTGTTCACAAACTTTTGGTACAGTACGGGCCGCGTTTATGTTATTTTTTTGTCAATTTTTAATCATTTTTTCCTATTTTTAGTAATAATTTATTTTGCTCTTCTTAATTTAGCATATTTTTCTTAAAATGTACTAAACAAATCAAAAGACAACAAAAATCCCTATATCTCCATTTTTTAAAAAAAAGTTGTAAGTAGTCGGATACTTTAATAGTGAGTCGTAGAAGTCTTATAACAGTCATAGAAATCCTGGTACGAAGTTGATACAGATTACGTAGCAGACGTTGAATAGTGATTTCTCGTTTTATGCCATTCAATACATTTTCGGATTGAAGCAGGTCTGGTGAAGATACCAAGACCATAGAAAATTAAAGTGTATCTACAACATGTCGATAGAGACAACAGCAGCATGTATGGGAACATTGCTTTGTTGGAAAAGGAGTTGAAACAGGGCGTTCAGTAACAGGATGGCAACTGGTTGCAGCATCTCTCGAACATTAAGTTGACCAGTCAAAAGGCCCCCGTTAGGGAAACCAAAAGGTTTTCAGCATCATAATTGCAGTCTACACTATGACGCCAGGTCTTCCAGACCCATGATTTTACTGGATCTTGAGCTGACTACGCTCTCAACACATGGATTTGATTTTATCTACACTAAGACAAGCGTGTCGTTGATGAAGACAAAATCAATGCAATCCGACGAATCCATGCTCGTTTAAGCATGACGCCATTCCTACCATTGACGATGATGAGTTAAAAAAACTAATCATCGTAACCTACATAAGCCAAGTCCTTCGCTTGTGAAGCCATCAAAATAATTTATGGAATGATGCAGTTTTCCAAGGATGAAAACAGAGATATAGTTCCCTACTCTCCAAACTTTCACACCATGCCAATATGAAAACTTTTAGATAAATTTAAAGGGCATCAACCCCTTTACACTTCAGGGTCTTTAAAGGCACCTGAAATCAAAGACAACGTCGGCCACGAGTTCGCGATCATGACCTTTCGGCTAATGCTGCTACATTTCATTTTTGGATATATGGAGTGAGTTTTTAAGCATAGCACTCTAAAGGAACACGAATGCTACTGGCGACGGACCTCATAGCTTGAATAAAGTGGTAA
>BMAO01008789.1:0-16604 GCA_019973975.1 Trichonephila clavata | reverse complement strand
TTAAATGGAGACTAAGTTTTAAAAAGTCTTCCATATTTTGGGGTGTTTATGATACATTATACCTAGCAGCGCAGACAAAAAATTTTGGAAGGGTTGGGGGGGTCCATGGTCGAAAGTCCCCAACTCGTATCATACTCAAGACAACTCCAATTGATTTTTCTGATTTGTCGATTTTGTTAACAAAAAACAGTAAAATAAATTATTGAATAATATTAGCTTTAATTACAAAAATTGTTAATTACAAGTACTTAATTAAATTTTACGTTAGATGTATATGTAGGATTATCATCAATGGGAAAAACTCAAGGGTTTTGGGGGGGGTATTCGGACCCTAGGACACCCCCCTTGTGTGCGCTACTGATTATACCATTTGACTAAATCAACATGTAGCAATGGTTGCCGAAATTCGTATTAACATAACTTGAATGATAATTTAAATCTTAACATGGATATAGATTTTCTGTTTAATTTCAGTTTGTCAATGAAAAAAACAACCAAAAAGAAAGAAAAAAATTTTTTCACTTGTATACATAAAATATTTTTAAAAAAATTTATCTATGATTTATCTAGAATTGAAAATTAATTTTACTGACATTTCATATTTTTTTTTATCTCTTGAATAACAAATATTATTTATTTTGACTTAAGCAAGATCTATGTCGCTAAATAACTTAGTAATAAATTTGTTGCGTCGAGTTCTTTGTAATATGTGATTTGATTTTGTTTTTTTGGTGTTTCCTTTCCTCTCTTTCGTTATTAGACACCTTTTCACTTGAACATTATTTCAACACAATGGAATTTTTATGGGCTTTTAACCACACAGCTGGCGTTATTTTTATTTCTTACGGAAATCCCTTATAATCAAATACTTATAATTCTTAAGATTTAACAAATGAAAAATTGTTAAATGTATAGCGTTCCTACCAATCACGAAATTCGCGAGTTCTCTCTTACAAAACAACAATTATAATCGAAACTGGAGTATTTCCCTAAACAATATTCGTATCATCAACTATCTAATGAAGGAAAAAAATATTTGTATGTGTCTCTAATAGGAAGTTGTAACTTGATCCAAACCAGGGGTTTTTAAACATTTCGGGGTGGTGACCTCATTTATTTGTACATAAATTTTGTGTGGCCCCTTAAGCATTGTGCAAAGATATTTCTATACGAGTTTTTTGTGTTAGTATTATACTGTCTTGCAGTAATAAAAATCAGATACAAGTTTTTTTTTCTTTTGAGTATAGCGATATAGAAATATTAAGTTGCAAAATAAAAAACACTGTATTATGTAATGATAGAGTACATTGCACATAAACTATAATCTGTTTATTAAGTGCAGTCATTTTGAGTTCATTTATGAGATCATCATCTTTTATTAGAAAAAGTAAATGTAAGATTTAAGTATGGATGAGAAAGATGTGTGCTTGATTTTTTTTAACTAAGTTATAAAATCTTGGAATAACATTCAACACCACTGGATAAAGTACTATCTCAATATTCTTTACATTTGACCGATACTGCAATATATGAATTTAAATATCAGTAAAATTATCTATTAGCTTTCTCCAATAAGAATCTAATAATTAAATTATTAGCATTAATAATAATAATGGTGAACAAGTTATTTTATGCAAGTGGATATATAAAAAATCCTAACATTTTTAGCGAATCTCAACTGCAAGTCACGTGACCCCTAGTTTAAGAAACACTCATCTAAACAAAAGATAGGTATTTTATAATAGTTAAGATGGGAATTGTGACTTCATTTTACCTAAGAAAAATATCACAAGTGATCAATAGCGCACACAGAAACTCTTCAAGGCGGGGAGGGGGGTGTGGGGTCCAGAATTCGAAAGTCCACCATTCTCGCATCATGTTCCAATACGTTACCCAATATATTCTTTTGATTTGGTCGATTTTAGGGAACAAAAACAGTAAAAAGCTAATTAATTAATGATTAATACTAGTTATTAAATAAAGAATTAGCATTAAATATTAAATTAATTATTAATAACAACTACTTAATTAAATGTAAAGTACTATAAACATAGGATTATAATTAATCGGAAAAAAAATCAAGGGCTAGAGGAAGATCCAGATCCGAGCCCCCCCCCCCATTTGTGTGCGCCACTGCAAGTGATTTCTTATAGAAGAAATCATGTTAAAACCGCACGTTCACCTGACTCGTATGTTATCTATTTGCATGTTAACGAAGTTTATTTGAAAAACAATAATCAAAATTGATCAGCCATTTCGTTTTTCGGAATTTTTGAATACATTTCCTTCACATACCAATCTCTAACTTAAATGATGAGCTTATACAATTATTCAGTCTTAACAAGACATTTAAAGAACAAAAGACAATTTAAATTAAACGTCTTACGAAGTTAAACATAAACTGTTTATTCCTGCATATAAAATTATTTCTTAAGATTTCAGTGAATGAATCTATACTGTTATGTAACATCTAATTATTAATGAAATGTAGCCTAAGTCTTCGTAGCGAAAGAGAAACAATGAAAAGAGTAATGTATAAAAGCTGTTAGATAACAAGAATCATATAATTAAACAATCATAATGTTATTTCGGTAGTACACTTTTTCTATTAATGGAAAACTCCCCACCAACACTGAAAAGCATTTTACGGTGGCACTTTAGTGAAAATTAATTTCGATCAAGGAATCCCTTACATCAATAATCTAATTAAATTGCACAACCCCCTTTAGAACAAACATCCTATGTATCTGTAACCAAACGTATTGAAATTGAATTAAAGAAAGCAAAACAATGCAACATTATTTTGGCCCTGCCTTCAATCAACATTAAGATAGACTCAGCTTACTTTTCCTCCTAAATAATATTGGCACAGATGTATAATTAGATTCAATTTTTAATCATTCTTTCTTGGTGTGGTGGCATTTATTCCCAAAGTTCACTTTTCTGGTTCGTCAAGTGAGATAACGACAGTTTCGCGATTCCATGCTGGATGAGAATGTTTAAAAGAATCACCAAAGCGTTCTATTGAAGAAAAGGCTTAAGCTTCGGCGCCATTTTTCATTCCAGAATGGCAGGTACAAGGGATGAGGCAGTAATTGGGATCTTTTAAAAAGTTTTTTTTTTTTAATTTTGTTTTGCCATAGAAATTTTGTTTTATCCTGTTTAAACATATGTGAGAGAATAAATTGGTTTCGTTTTTTTAAAACTTTCTATTAAAAGGTATTTAATCATCAGGTACATTCCAGAAATTTATTGTCTGACACTTTCTAATTAGATCTCAGATTAAATGAAAAATTTTTGAATAATTTATGGAGAAGTCTTTTTTTAAAGATATTAATTACTTTGATTGCTGAGAAAATATCATTCGTTGTTCATAAATACTTTAATACGCTCTTAAAGTATTTTAATTACAATGTCAATTTATTTAACAGCTAAAAAAGGAAGTTGTACTAGTGAAATGTTTCATTGTTATGCACTATGTAAAAAGTAGATTGCATATTACTAAATTAATAGAAGCACAAATGAACATCCATGGAGTCCCGAGAATTTCTTAACGTATTAAATGTCAACATTATTCGAATTATCATATTAATTCGATTAAAGATTTTCAGTATATGTATTACATTTTGAGAAGATTTACTTTATACTTAACATAACATACAACATTGACCATGAAATATACAATACCACAGAGAAATAAAACTACATCGTATTTTAAGTATTATTTAAGGGCAGTCAGTAGGGTAAAAATCATGAAATGATCGATTCTGAGTTTTTGATATTTCTGAAATCTGTATTTCATTACCTTTCTAGGGATATAACATATATGCCATATTTTTAATTAAAAGTATGTCAAAATGACTTTTAAAAATTATCAGCTGGTGGGCCACGCCAACTTTTGACAGATATTTGCCTTTTAAATATCCTGAAACAATCGCAAAGCCTTCTTTTTGTTTATTCAAACGCAATTAACTTTAGATAAAAGTATAACTAATATTAACAGTAATAGTTTAGTGGCGGTGTTTCTAGTTACAACATGTTTTCAAGAGTTTTAAATCAGAATTATTTTTTATTTGTGCATTATAACAATGACAAGGTAAGATTTTTTATAAAAATTACTGTCTTTTAAAAATTATATTTTTATAATAGTGCTGAAGAAAATAAAATTTTTCTAAATTTACTGTATGCGAAGAAATACACTGCAAGTTTACATTATATATTCCTTATGCATACTTGTGCATACTGAAGTGATATTTTGAATATATTACAAAAAAAAAAACTCCAGTTAGCTAAACAGCATATGTTGTGTCAAAAAGTGACAAATTCAGTGATGATAAATAAAAATTTGTTTTTGAAAAAACTTATTTTTTCTTAAAAAATATCACTTCAATATAAATATATATGTTTTTTTATTGTACAGACAAGATTTTGAACTTAAATATCCAAAATTTCTGAATGTATGGTACCTACAGATTATTCAGATGTGCAATACCATTTGTCATTGCAAGAAGCTGGTTACATACATACAAATACATAAATATCATGTTTAGAAAAACAGTTTTATTTTGGCTGTTTTAGAAATCATTTGTCCAGTTAAAAGAAACTTTTGAAATTTAAAAATTTTAGAAACTTATGTTTGCATGTGAACACACAAAACACTGATGAAAAGTTTGGAAATGACGTAAAATCATGTTTTCTCAAATACACACAAAGACCTTGCACATAATTTTTTTCACATTATATTTATGATAATTTATATTCAACTTTGATATTTAGATATTTGTAATGCATAACAGCTACAAATTCTTCAAAACTTTATACAGATTTTGAGAAAATAGATGTAATTTTTACAAAATATCTCGTTAAACAAAAACTGAAAAATGCTATGTATGCATTTGCTGAGTATTTAAAAACTTTTTTGTTTCCTACTTAAAATATTTCGGCATGATGCTAATGCTTAATAAAATGGGGCAAATACATGTTGTAATTCATAATTTTTGTGATGAAGTGACATTTCATGTTGAAAATGCATTATTCTCAAAATTTGTGTTTATCAAAATGTATCTTCTTTTTTCTCAGAAAACAATGAAAGAATACTCATAAAATTTCAATGAAACATAACTGATATGTAACTATGTATACTGAAGTGAGCCCTTATAAATTTTTCCAAAATATTTTAACATACAGCATTTATCGTATAAAAAAATGAAGATTTTCAAGAAATTCATAGTGATATTTTTACATTGCATCAATTCTGAAAACACTTAACAATATATTTGAAATATCTCACTTCCGTATAAATATTAAAGTCTAATTAATATTCAGACAAAATCTAATTTAATATTTAACAGTTTCTGAGAAAAATTACATATGTATATGTGATGATATGCTGATATGTGATGATTTTGTCGTTTTGTATTTATAGATTTTGAAACTTAACGTATATTGAAATATTATTAGTTAAATATTAAGATAATTAATATCAGACAAATTCAATCTTAATATTTAACAGTTTCTGAGAAAAAGTACATATATCTGTGATGAATGTGATGATTTTTGTCGTTGCTTGTAAAGCTTGTTATTCGCATAAAATTACATAAGGGGTTGAGTGATAATCATTTAAGTCGTCGAATTCACGTATGTCGGGTATAATTTTGCATATAAATGTATATAAATATTATTTTTAGTTGGAACCAAAGACAAAAGAAAATAATAATTTAGAAGAAAAAAAAGTTTATAATAAATTCATAGATAACATAAATACAAAATCGCAAGCCAAAGTTATTTTGATGTAGAAGGTTTCATAGAGTCTAACAAAATAGTTTGCCTGCTTAAAAGGGATTTTTCCCCCGCAAAATTTCTTCATATCATGCTAGTATTTTTTTTATTTCTTCTTTTGTGAAAAAACTACACTCTTCGTTGGAGTATGTATTTTCTAAAATGTGTTACTCTTCGCCAATTAAACTCTGAGGCCTTTCATATTACTGAACATCATATTCGATCTTCCGACTGAACTGGATCTACAGACCTAAGTTTATTCAATGACTTGCTCATGCATTTATATGAGTTCCTCAATTGTTGAATGTGGGAATCCAGCAGATCTTGAACGTCATCACCATCTATTTCTGATTTTATTTGTCTGGCAAGATCGACAACTTTTTCAATAAAATAACCAGTTTCATCAGGCTCTGCAATGATTCTTCCTTAGTTTTAATGATGGGGGAAAAGATAAATCAACAAGATTTGAAAATCATGTAACTCCGAATTCGTTTAAGTCGAAGTATTACTGTAATCTGGATTCCTTCAGTAATTCTAGTGGTTTCTTCCCCATGCAAATACATAATGTATCAAAGTGCCGTAAAACATAAGTGCATTTATATAGGTATTGACAGAAATGTTGTTAATTTTGAGAAACGGGCTCATGCATCAGTCTAAACCTTCATGCATCAGTCTAAACCAGAGGTGAGCAACTAGTGTCCCGCAAAGAGTTTTTATGCGGCCCGCCAAGACAACCAGAAAGTCTGCTTTGAACCGAAATTTCTCTCCCGTGCGATATCTAAAATTTGTATTTTATGTTTCACTATTAGAAGAATAAAGTACATGAAAGTGTTTCTATTAAAATATCATCTGCTGAGTTTGGAAAACAAAGCCTTTATTCATTTTGCTCTGATATCCCATTACTGCTGATATTGATACAGCACCTGAGAAGCTACAGCTTGAACGTAATAACTTGAAGTAAAATCCCAATGTGAAAAAAATGTTTAATGTTATCGTACTGACTTTTATAAAGCTTTGCCAGCTGCAAAATCATTCATGTATGAAGAAATTTGCACAGAAATACTCCTTTTTGTTTTAGTCCATATTATTTGTGAGCAAAGTGAAGATCCACAAGTGTAAACATAGAAGACATTTTGCTCACATAAACTTGTACGCTGTAATGCAGCGTTTCTCAAACTGTGGGACATGGCCCCCTCGAGGGGCGTGTCAACCCTACGGGGGGGCGAGCATATCAAAAATTCGAAAATAGAAGATTTTTTTAAAAAACATTATCAATTTACTGAAAAAAGCAAAACAAAAGAAATTCTGACACTATTATATTGATATAATATACTAAAAATCTGTCAAAATACGCAATGTATTTGATAATTAATTTATCAATACTAAGCTAAGAGAGCAGGTTTAAAACTTTTTATGTGAATTCCATGGGCTTGTCATATATAAAATTTAGTACTATCTAGTTAATTTGTAAGGTTTATAATTATTAAAGTCATGTTGTAGCCTTACGTCATAGTGCATTATTATTACATTCTATATATTGTTATTGTAATAATTTTACGAAGAGATGACGATGAAAATTATGTTTAAAAATTTATTCGCAAGCATTGAAAGTTTGAGAAGCACTGCTGTAATGAGAATTTAAACAAGAAATGTCACTCCTGATTTAAAAAATTTGTAGATAAGGTGTAATATAAGTGAGGTATATTTGTGTCTCTAAGCAGATTTTAAACTTAAATATGCTTGCAGTTATAGACAATATGAAACTAACACAAAAGGTTAATTGAAAAAAACTGCTAGTATTTTATTTAATTTATATATTTAATACTTTTATAACGAATCCAATCGCTTAAAAAAAAAGGTGCAGTCCTCCAATATCATCTGTTACCGTAATGAGGCCCAAAAGCCAAATAAATTACCTACCCTTGTTCTAAACAATTCCTTGCTACTTCTAAATTGAAATAATTAAAATTATTTAATTTATCATTGAGAAAAATACGAAAATATACAACAACTTAAAGTAAACCTTCTTTTTTGGAGTTACTCAAATTAATATAAGTACAGGAATATTCTACAAAGCCTCTACTTTTAAGATGTATTTTCTATTACTGGGACTCTTTTTAATACGATTAGAGGTTTTTCATACATTTCTGCCTTAATAGTTAGTAAAATACAATTAAAGAAAATATCTCTTGCATATAAGTCGGAGTTTATTTGTTGGTGTTAACACTGATTCAGATTCAGAACGTTAAGCAATATTTCAGGTTATTATACAGAAGAAAAGACAGGAGTGTCAGAGTATTAATTTAAGCACTGCCTCAGTCGATTCCCAGCACTCTGAAATATAAAATCCTTCTCCAACGATCCCCTTAAAATTTAAATATAGTGAAGTTTGCTTAAATAAGCTACGTATTTCTTTCTCAGTGTTATTTAAATATATATGTATTAAAAGTATTTTTTTAATGTTATACGAAAGGTTTCCTTGATTCCGTAAGAAGCTTTAGACAGAGAGATATTATTTACAGAACATAGGCTTTTCATGTGAAGTAATAAGTCTAATTCCTAATGAAGAAATTAATCTAAATTCCTTTCAAAAGAATTTCAACAGATCTTTAGGTTTTACGGTAGTATATAACAAGTTGCTCTATATAGTGAATGATTATGGACTAGGCATTTTCAAATTGGTGACAAATCCGATGAAGTCGTAAGCCATGATTGTAGAAATGTATAACTATCCAGGTATTATTGAGAGTTATATATAGATATATTATTGAGAGTTACATATATGTATTATTGAGTGTTCCTCAGCTATTATTGAGAATTGTATATTGTGCTAGATTACATCTTATAGCTCATGTATCACCTCATGAGTAACGACATAAACCCATTACAACACAGTTCAATATCTCAATTATACACTTGATTACGCCAGTATTCCTAGTATAATGAATACTGCAATTACATCATGTTCCTCTATAAATCAAATGCATTTCAATGGAATTAAATAAATGTAGAATGAGTTATATTAAATAAATAAACAGAAGAAAAAAGACTAAAGCTAACCTCAATCGGTAAAATTTTCAAAATATTTTCTACTCTATAATGCAGAATCAAATTGAAAATTATTTAAATTTATAAATGGGATTCTATAAATTGAATAAGAAGCTCACATAATGGAATGAAATAGTTCTTTTTGCTGCTTGTTTAAGAAGAATCATGAATCCATTAAATAAAATGGATAATTATTCAAAAGAAGAACTAAAAATGGAATTTGCTTTGTTTAATATATATCAATGGATTATAGTGAATACGTCATAAGTTACATTGCAAGTAAATCAGAAAATCCAACCTAATTTTAATTAGAATTACACATGAGAAAATGTAAAGTAGTTCATCACATCAATTAATGTGTGACCAATTTTTTATTTTCTTCATTTAATTATATATAATCTAGTGCCACACACAGAAGAATATCCTAACATGTAAAGTGAGAAAATGATATCATGTTGACCTCGGCTACAGAACACGTTTCTACTACTTAAGTAGTGTACAAATGAGGTAATATTTTTATGGAGACTTAACTTTTCCCTGCATCGACGTTGCAGTTATCAAGAGACAAACTGATTAAAATAATATTATGATGTTCCCAAGGACTTTATAGCCAATTGCATAACTTTGAACAAGGTTACATATCTGGTGTGCATAAAACTGGCTGATCGTATTGAAAAACAGGACACTTTTTACACTGTACGTACAAGGTTATGTAAATCTACTGACATCAATGATTGTTGTAAGGAGCTCCATGGAGGAATGAAGGCTCTGGAAGGCCAAATACAATAAAAAAATTTTAAGTCTATCTAGTCCTCACCTCGCCGTCAACTACAAAAATATGTGAGAGAAGGCTTTTTCAGTCATTACACTGACGTTAATACACGCGAGTAGTGTTGCATACGATAAGTTTGCAAAGAATTATCCTGGCATTTATCCTAGCCATACATAATACATTTGCGATATGCTGAGAGGGTAGGAAATGTAAGTTTTGGTTCTTGTATCATACAAACAAAACTGCTTTGCAGATTCTGAGCTTTTTTAAATATAGTTATTTAATATTAGAAATAACAATGTAAGTTTCAGTTATTGGAAATATATTATGTTTAGTTTTCAACGAAAATGTAATACTTTGTCTTATTTAATGAGTTATATATATTGAGTGCAATTGCGTTGAACCACTTTCATATAAGAAGTAAATATCATTCTGGTTCAAGGCATTTTAAAAGAACATTTAATTTGGTTTATACTTCTTTTATTTGAAAAATATTCCTATTTAAAATACTGAACATCCAAAACCTGTTACACACATATATAACCCTCACCTAAAATACAGCGAATACTTTAGTTAGAACGTTAATATTTGCCATAAAAATGATTTATGAGAAAGAAATTTAGTTTTTTATATCTTATTTAACATTTATGATGCATTTTGCAAATTGATTTAGTTGCTTCTTTTTCTAACGCAAGTGATTTTTTTCTATGTATAAATCTTAGTAGTCTGTTTTAAAGATGATCTGATTTTGTAAATTGAATTGCTATATGGTGAACATTTATTTCACCATTAAATATAATTTAAAATTATTTTTCCATTGATCATGTAAATAAAGAAACATAAAATTGTGATTTTATATCACCTTATACTCCAAAAGTTCCCCGCATGCACCATTGATAGTAATTGAAAGTTAAGAAAAAATGAGTAATTTAAATTAATTTTATTTACAGAAATCTGCAGCTAGTAACAACTACAGTAGCCGAAACAGGCAATAATAACCCTATTCTAAAATTAACTTGCAAACTAATGCTTATATAAATAATAATGTATAGATAATTGTATATCGTTATTTCCGTAGTTCGACACTAAGCAGATCTTGTCGCGTAAACTTTTCTTTAAACTTAAGTTTCCGAAACAAAAATCGTCATCTCCTTTCTCCGAAAATCAACTTCCTTAAAATGATGTCAACACAACCTGCTGAATTTTCAACTGACAAATTACTGCACTTTTTGAGGCACTCCATCGCCTAATCGCTCAAAATCACACAATTTGCAGGCTGTTGCCCGCTGTGAACTTAATTTCCGCTTGTGCTGAGCTGCGTAATTCAATTACACCGAAAATATATTCTGGATCTTTTAAAGTTATGGCATTCTGGGGTGCATAAAACGCACTTTCTCCCTCTTTCTCGCTTCTTTTCCGGTCCTACAGGCTTATCTCGGGACTCTCCCGTTTTATCCTTGAACGTCCTTTTCGACGGCTGCAACAAAGAGATAAATTGTTTTCGTTTCCAAAGCACTTTATTTTGTTTGTCTCGCAGGGTGAAAGAACAGACTCTATTCTTTCCCATCCGGAAATCTATTCCGCTCGCTGGGTTATACATCCTCTTGGAAGGTTCTTTTCATGGTTTTGACGTTTTTGATTGCGTTTAGTCTGAATTCTGGTACGAAAAAGAGGAAAATAACAATGCGGGTGATAGTTTAAGGTGCGTTTTCTTTCTTTGCAATGCCAGCGAGAAAAGCACCGAATGTGGTAATGAAAATAAATGATGCAAAGAATATTTGTGAAATATATTTCAGTAGGAGAAAAAACTAAGAAAAACATTTTTTTTCTGTTTTTCAAATAGAGATTCATAATTTGTAATATTTGATAAGTATTGATAATAATTTCATATGTAAAATTTGATTTGATATAAGGTTTCATATTTTCGATGGAAGAACAAATTATGAAACTATTTGAAAAATAGATTTTATTCTTCGAAAATATATTGATACCCGGGATCATGACCTACTTCCGAAATAAAATTCGAATATGTAAGAAACAGTAACAAAGGGTAACACTACTTCCAACGTTATTAGGGACTGAAACCAGTTTGTATTTAACCGCTTCAATTATTTCTATTTTCACAGAAAAAAAATTCTTTCTTTTTACATTAAAGGAGAAATAAACAATACTGCAAAACATATTTTCCAATTCCAGAAAGATTAGAGAAAAAAAAATTAAAAATAAAGAAATGCGAATTTAAAACTTGAATCAAAATTTTAAAAAATAACATTTTCAAATGAAGAAATAAATATTTATATTTTATGAATGCAATAGCATTGATAAAAAATATTTTTATGTAAATTTGCTTTCCAATAGTTCTTTTTTTACATATACAAGCACGATATGAATACATAATCAGTACGAAAAAACTTTATCAGATTTTATTTTTATGTCTAAAAACAAATTAGAGCATCGTGATCTAAAACTGAAAAAAAAAAGTATTTGTTTGAGAATACAGTAGATTCAGCAATTTTCTAAGCAGTTTCTTTTATGTACGTTTGCAGATGCACCTGCTAAAGTGTAACTCTAGTTTTATTTTATTGTAAATGTTTACATTAAATGTGTATTTATTACATAATTGTATATTTATTCGTCATAAATAAATTATAAATTTTGAATTAGTTCATTTAGTATAAATCCTTCATTAATGTATTTATAAATTGTTTTAAAATTAAAAAGACTGCTATACTTCTAATTTGAAAATTTAAGCTCCTTTCTGTTAAAAATATAGGATACTTAGCAATAATTCTAGAATTTCTGAATAGCATTTGAAGATTAAATTTTTTTTCATGTTTTTTTTTGTCTTTATTTGATCATAATTCTGTGTTACAAGTAGCAATATCAGGTACACATTGTGGACTTTGTTTAAACCTTTTCCACAAAGAAAATAAAGTGTTCATGTGTATAAGATTGTGTACTCTCTCTCTCTTTCTCTCTCTCCCTCTTTTTTCTTTCTCTGTACTTCTTTCTCTTTCACACACATACATATATTTACCCTCTTATAGAAAAATTAAGGCGACATGGTACGATTTACAGGAAATTTTTTAACAATGTTTTTCATAATTTTTCGGTTGTCTCCTATGTAAATGTATGATGTAAAACAGATTTTGTGCTCAAAATCCATAAAAAGCCAACCATTTATTTTTTAAAGGAAAATAAACTTATGAAGTGATTTTAAAATGCTACTCCTCCTACAAAATTAAAATACATATATGAAATTTGATTTATAAGTACGTCAATTTATGTATAACAAAAGTTGGTATGACAATTGTGATAACATGATTGGTATCCATAGAATACTTCTTTTTATGAATGCATATTGAAAATTCCTTAAGAAATGCGTACATTTTAAATTCAATTATATTTTTTAAAAAAAGTATTTCTTTGATTGAAAAATGCATACCGACTTTTATTCCATGCACTATTAGCAAATAGTGAAAAAACATTTCCAAGTATTAGGCTCGATAGAAAAAAAAGCCTTAGCATTTTAAATGAAGGCAAACTAGTTATTTTATCTTTCTGAGATAAGTCAGTTTAAAGTTTAGATTTGCCATTCGGATACAAGTACAAACAAACGTAAAAGTTATTACAACTATGCGTTTTTTAAACTTAGAGCTTTTAAATTTTGTGAGATTGTATAAAAGTATAGAAAAAATAATTTATGCTATAGTATTAGATTTGATTTTTTGGCCGATTTTTGTCAATTGAATAGTTATTTGCCCCCTTAAGATAACTTGTAAATTATGTTGTGAAACCTGATCTTTTCTACACAACTATTTCTGACACGTGCGAAGCCTGTAAGTAGACAAATTAATCAAATTCGAATAGTAATCTAATAATTTAGAATATTCTGCCTTTCATCCATAAAAGGATTCAAATTTTAATGGTTCTATATGTAATTGCACTCTATTTATCTTGGGAAATAAATACACTGTTTATAAACATCACACATTTGTAGTTTCTACATCACATACTCTATAGAAAAAAGACTATCAAAACTATGTTTAATATGATCAAGATGTACCTGTAAACAACACTGGTGTTAACTATTTGATTCAGAAACGTATTTAGCCCAAAATATACGATTCAAGAATTTAACATAGAGTGAAATAAACTTCATTAATTCGAATCGATGATTTATTTTGATGCTGGGATTAGATGTTTCCATAAGCGCAACGTGTTCTATGGTGTTTTAACTGTAGGAGATGGATAGTTTTGCCATGAAACTGTGATCTTCGAAAAGGAACTTCGGCTGTGCCGCCTTCCTTCTTTTACTATTCCTGATTGACACAAATACAATGTCAACAACATAACATGTTGCTCATATGATGAGAAATGAGAATATAAACGGTTTAAAGAATCATAACATTAAAAGAACACATGTAGTTGAAATTCTCATTCATTTCTACTTAAGGTATCCGACTACCCTAAAATTAAGAATTTTGCCAAAAATTGACAATTTTATGATTTTATTTTATAGACCACCATATTAACTTTATAAAAATACCAAGTTTATTACTTCCGCTTAATTGAACAAAAACTGCAAGTGTTTTAGTAAAAGCATATGCTATTACTTTAAGCAAGATGTCCTACTTTAAAACGCGTTTTACTGGAAATATGTTTTTTAATGCTCAAACGAGGACAGAGATTGCTAGAAAAGTTTTAAAAATAATTTTAACTGAAGTTATTTTTTGTGTATGTTCAATATAATATATGAGAGGTGTTTTAACCTTCCGATTTATCAATCACTGTTGTATTACAAAATTTACAGTCCCTTATGTGAATATAATCACTGTTGTATTACAAAATTTACAGTCCCTTATGTGAATATAATTACTGTTTTTTAAAGCAATTTCATATAGTAACTGAGATAAACTAGTTTTTTGTAAAAATTAAAATATATCTCTCCTGAAGGTCATTTTAAAAATAACAACACATCAGAGTTAAAAAATTGAAAATTTGTTTATAAACATTTGGTACAGAATGGGCCACGTTTATGTTATTTTTTGTCAATTTTTACCAATTGTTTCCCATTTTTTTTAGTAATAATAATTTTTTTATTTCCTAATTTTAGTATATTTTCTAAAAGGCTAAACATATCTAGAAACAACAAAAAAATTCCATATCTCCATTTTTTTTTTAATTGTCGCAAGTGGTTGGATACCTTAAAAGAAAAGAATTTGATTACAGAGGGACATGTATAAGTTGTGGAAACTTTAGAACGTTAAGAAAATAATGAACCAGAAAGGAATTCCTTACTGTATGTTTAAACAAAAGCATTTCTTTACATGACTAATACTTTTATTAAAGCACCTATGACTTTCTTGTAAATGTTAAACTATTTCTAAACATAAAATACATAGCATTTATTTTTTGTCCATCAGTTATTGTTAGTGTTAAAATCTTTTCATTTAAATTTCAGAACACACACATCAGTTTTTCCAATAAGATTCAGGTAGTCAAAAAAGCTGATATCCAAGATATATAGAACATGGTCTCACACATTTCACTCAATTATTTTCTTGAATAAAATCATATCTTATTCCTAAAATGAGCCAATAAATATCAAACATATACGCATATCGAAGCAAAAACTGCAAATACAATGCAAACTTAATAAAATCCTGAAATAGAATGCATATGTGTCGCATAACTTAATTTCTTACTTTTCGTATTGAATACTTAGTAGGATAAATAACACACAATGAAGGTAGATTATTTCTTCTTACTTACACCGAATTTACATCGACGGCGCAGTTCTCTAGCAACTTGGCAACTAAATTATAAGACGAAAAAGCATATTAAAAGCGAATTTGTTAGCCAAAACAGGGCCGTGCCGAATACATTTATATTCATCGAGGTTGTAAACGGCACTATAAACTAATCATCCCTGTTGATTTCACATAGAAGGAAAAGACTTCATTTGAGTCTTCGCGTTGCCTCATTTGCATGTCTTGTTACCTCCTTTGATGTGTCCAAGTGGTTAACAGAAACAGAACCCATCTGCTAAGCTATCCTTTAATTACGTTTCATTATGCGATGGTGCGTTAGTGGCGCTTGCAAAGTCGGTTGAAATTCATAAGTTCTGGAAGCAGCGCGGGAGGACATCCCTTTTAATATATTTTCACGATATTGAATTTATGTTTTGCTTCCATAAGACATGGGAATCGTGTAAGAAATCTTTAGAAACTCTTTTAACTTAAATATGTAATACCTACAAAACATTTGATTTAGATGACTATAACATGGTACATAACTTAATGCTTGTGAATTATCGATTTAATCCAGATTGCAAGATTTAGTAGTTTTACTATTTAAAGTAATTATAAAAATGAATGATTAGTTTATCCTTCTTTTGGTTTTAATTTATTACACTTTAATTTAATTCCATCGAATTATGCACTTATTAATAGGAACTTTAAAATTTTATTTGATAAATATTGATGCCGTTAACCGAATTGTAATATGGTACTAAATTTGAAGAAACCTCAGAGAAGACTCAAAACGTTTGTCTTTGTTTTATTGTAGATATACCACCAACAATAAATTTAGAATGTGTACTTTTTTAATTAAATGTGAATTGCAATGTTGAGAACAGATATTTCAATATACAGTAGAACGTCGTTTAT
The DNA here is from genome assembly GCA_019973975.1 of Trichonephila clavata. Taxonomy (NCBI): domain Eukaryota; kingdom Metazoa; phylum Arthropoda; class Arachnida; order Araneae; family Nephilidae; genus Trichonephila; species Trichonephila clavata. The sequence goes on along the minus strand of BMAO01008789.1, from coordinate 335 downwards.
CCGAATGTTTATTATCCGGAGCGTCAAATATCCAAACACAAGTCCGGATACGTTTTCGAACAGTGCAATGCTCAATATTTGTTTCCTGTGAGGCCAAAAGTGACCGGAAAACCCAAGGTGAGGGATATTTGGGGATTTCAATTGTGTGATTTGGTAAACATCTGCGCGGAATATTAGGTCAGTTTGTGAGGGGGTGTACACGTGCTCTTTTGTTGAGTTTTTTGTGTTTGTAGAAACCTGGATAGCATGCGATGCAGAAGACTGTGGATTTCAAATGCTAAATAATGACGAGACAGTGGTTTCGTGCAAGAAGAATTTAACCCTGTCGACAATGA
>BMAO01008788.1:0-66214 GCA_019973975.1 Trichonephila clavata | reverse complement strand
AACCTGTACACAGATCCATTTCTCCAGGCAAGAAATGGAGCTCTTTTGAAGATGTCAACAAGAAATTTTGGTTCCTTGCTTTGAGCAGTTGGTATGATTTATTTTAGATTTGCTACTGGTCATGACTTTTTGTAGGATTACTTATTTAGAAGGGGAATGGTAGATTTAATTCCTGTCCCCTCTGTGAACATGACTGAAGATCACCTAAAAATGTGATCTACTGTTTTACATTATATTTCCTTAAATTTTAGTAACTTTAACGACTTTTTTTTATGTACTATTCTGTATTGAGTTGCTCGTCGACTTATGACGGAGGGGAAAAAAATCGGAACATTGTTTTGTTTGATTGCTGAATATGTATCATCATGAATCTATATTGTTTTGTTTGATTGCCGAATATGTATCATCATGACTCTATATTGTTTTGTTTGATTGCCGAATATGTATCATCATGACTCTATACACCAGTTTTCACTTCATATTCAACAGTATAAGTAATCAAATACCACATAACGATTCAAGATCAATGGAATCTATTATATTATACCTAGGTATAAAGTACGTGCTATTAATAAATTTAGTTTATTTTTTTGAACAAATAAAATAATTATAAGATGAGTAACTACTCTGAAAGGTATTTAGACATTATTTTCTGTTTAGGTTAAACTCGATGTATGAGAAAGTTTTGAGAAAAATGTTCCAAGTAAAAACCAGAATAAAGATAGTTAACATATATATAAGTTCAGGTTAATTTTGGCATTAGGAATGTAGTTACAACAAAATGTAGAGCTTTAGAACACAACAGCTGATATTGAGAACATGTAGTAGTTAAGAATTGATCATGATAAATCTTGTCATTCAATGTATTAAAATCTCACTCTAACCACCGTATATATAAATTCCAAATAATTTTCAGTAAATAAAAACAAAAGTAAGTTAAAAAATTCCATGAAAACTTTAAACAGATGAAAATAAAGTTCACAAACAGTGTTAATCCCAATTTACTTATATTCCTTTTTTATATAATTTTAGAATGATCTTATTATAGTTTATGCATGAATAATTTCATAATTAATAATTCAGATTACGTAAAACAATGAACTGTGGGGCTGTACATAATTAAATATTTCATGATTAATCAAAACTTATAAATATTGCTTAATATATTTCGGCAATAAACTTATTTATATTCGTAAGAGTGGGATCTTTTAAGAGCGATTTAGTAGGTGTTCTATTCATTCGTTCTGCTGAATTGTAGTAATAAAAAGAATCTTAAATTAAATCATAATATTTTTGTGATGAAATTAAGCATTTTTTTCAGAGTATAATATTTTCCCTTTTTATTTTAATTTTTTTTTAGGTTTCATTCAAAAGGAAAAAGACAACTGTCCACCAGGACATCGTATCAGTGAAGACCGATGCTGTAAGTAAATTATGAATATGACCATTGATGACTAATGTCAATTTGTGATTCAAAATCACTCTGTAAAGGCATAATTGATCCAAACAATAATTTTTAATGATTGAATTTTTAAGCAAATAATTCTTAAATTTTTCAAAACCTCCAAAGTGACAGTTTTTATAAGCTGAAGCAATTTTTGTCATCCCAACTTGCACTGCCTTTTGTTCCATCGAAGATCTATTTCTTTATGTTGATCTCATGTACACAAATTGTATGTTGACTCTTAATTTTAACGCAGTAACTGCTCTTGTTATAATAACTGTAACTAACTGTCCCAAACAGCAGAAATGCCTAGCAATCACTCATCTTTTGTAGAGGCTAGGTGAAGAAACAATGTGGTCACTATGGAGAACCATTTATGGTCTTTACCCACTATTATTATTATCATTATTGTTTTGTTAATGGTATGTGATATCTTTGTGTAATCCAACTTCAATAAAGGAATAATTCTTACACTAAAGAAGATTTCTTTGAACCCAACCCTGAATTGATCACTTTCAGTTTAATCTTTAGCGTCCAACGCTGTTCAACAAAGTATTAATTCATCATGAACTAACCTAGATAATGTGACTAGTTGAGTTAATATTATACTGAAAGACAAATAACATGGACTTTGCACTTTTAATGAATTATTTTATACCTTTTGGTACGGATAATCGAATAAACTTGTTCCTCCTGTTTATTATAATATTTTACGTTCTTTGTGAAGGTGTATTTATAGGTGAAAAAAAATTTAATGCAGGGTGATTCATAAAGAAGTGTACAGTTTCAATGCACTATAAATCAAGAACAATGTAATATATTATATGTCACTTGTAACAGAAAAATCTGGAACTATTTTAAATTTTGTTAGAGACAGTCACTGATGTTCTATGTGTGAAGCCTTAGTTACACGACACATATTTGTAATGCTTGTCGGTTCCTGCTTCCCTCTGATCCCCCTTGTCTACCCTCGGACCCTGCTAGATGTGTGAGAGGAACTGAATAATCAGTAGAGATGATTCACTCTAGTTATTTTATTATCACCAAAATATCAAGCAAGCACAATAATAATCTAATTAAGATAAATGATCAGATAGCAGAGCGTGAAGGTGAGACTTGTTAGCCTGGGGATAATAATACGGACTCTCAACTGATTCTCAACTCTACGGACTCTCTACAATAACCCATACAAGCTCAATATAAACTACGTCACGCACTAATAAGCTAAACTTCTATTTAAACAAGAGTCACGATATCTGTACTTTTATGAAGTTGAGGCTTTGAATGCCATCCTTATCTGGATTTAATCACCGTCGAGTGACACTCTCTTAGTCTTCTTCAATTGATAAACTCCGATTTGCACCTAATCATTTCACGATCCTCCACTCACCAACTAACTCCCAAAACTTGCGAATACAGAATTTATATAATGTACTTAATTTTCATTATCACGTTTCCTTGCTTCGGTGAAAGTTGGTTGGTAATTTTACTGCCCCAGAAAAGTCCCCAAGGGGTTAGTTATAGACGCGTATAGATCCGTCACACACACACACATATTGAGAGAGTAATACCATTTTCACCCAATCGCGTGTTAAGGCATCAAGTCCATTGATAGCGGCTGTGATACGCTGTTTCAGCTTCACATACAAGACTTTTACTTTTTAACAAACAGCTCGCAATTTAAAATTTTTCATACCATTGTTCGACAGATTTTCTAGTTGGTGGCTCTTCTCCGAATCGTGATCGAAAACGCCGTTGCACAACAGTTGTGGGTTCCATTCAACAACACAAAAAACCTTTTCCTATGCAGACACTGTCATTTCTACTGACTATTCACGTGACGCGTCTTCTATTGCTTATGCTATTTTCATCAGGGTCTAAACCATAGGTTCCCAACCTTTTTGAACTGGCGCCCCATTTTCTAATAAATATTTCGATATCGTCCCTCTTTCTAGTAAATATTTCGATACCGCCCCCTTTTCTAGTGAATATTTCTATACCGCCCCCTCCCACTCTAGAGAAATAAGAGTGTTCGTAATACATGGTAAAAACAAGAGTTAAGTTTTAAAAAATACCCTATTATTAAAAGAATATATTTTTTTAAATTTCATTTTTTCCTGAGTCCCAGTTATTTTATTTGCGAATCTGAAGTATCTATTGCCACAAATACATTTAAATGTTTAATATTATATATTTTAGTCATAGGTAGGATATTGTTGGAATTGAAACGCTACTGAATTTCTTCTTCATTTAAAAGAGTGGAATAAAAGATTTATAGATTACCTGTTACAAAGACAGGCAGGGGTTTTGATGATACGAAGTATTTCATAATAAACTATTGCTTTCCAAATAAATATAAATTTACAGTTTCAGCCTTTAAAGAATCACGTTAATTCCTGGTTAACATATTTAATTATGTTTCTTGGATAATATACGTAATAAAATGCAGTGGACGAAACATGTTTCCTACTGCTCACAGACAAAGACAACACGTGCACTACAGAAATTAAAATGCACTATATCATTCAATTTAATGTACGTCTGGGTGTAATGTAATCTTTTAAGTGTTTCATCCACTTCCCGTACTACCGAAATATGGGAATTTTCGTACATGTGATATAGGAATGATTTAAATACATACAATCAACATAAGTAAACAGTATTAAAGTTTACTTTTGTTAGTACATAATCAGCGTGTGTTTTTAGTCTTTTTTGGTTAATCTGCCAAAGCCCCTCCGAACCATCTCAACGCCCCCAAGGGGGCGTTATCGCTCACGTTGAGAACCTATGGTCTAAACAGAAACATTAAGAGTACATCTACCTTAAAGCTCGCCGAAGTGGTGCCTGTCCTTAACTGTTGCTGTTTTACAGCATCTGGAAAGTGTACACTTCTTTATGAATCACCGTGTATTATCTCTGCAGTAAAAATAAGAAATAGTTGCAGATAAAAGATTATTTTCAGAAAATTATTCAGATTTTCTTTAAATTCAGTTATAAATGTATCGATTTTGAACGACATTTAAATAAGTAATTTCTACAGAGTTTTGATCTTGTGTTATTTCATGTATTTTCAAAACAGTAGCCTGCGTGCATGTATTAGTATCTAGTTCTATATGATAATTCAATCTGTATGCATACTATTTATTTCAGTTCTAGTTGTCAATTTACAGAAGTCTTATAGCGTGGATAATTATGTTTCAATATTATTTAGGCCTTAAGCAATTTCTGTAAAGAAAAATAAACTGTTTCTTTTCATGTTTTTCTTTTTTATAAAAATAATTTTTTTATATCACTAAAATGTTGCACCAAGCAGAAAATAAATAAATCAAAACAAAGTAATAATGATCGATGAAACTAATAAATAAATTAAGTAATTTCGTTGTATTATTTTCAATCGAAGAATAAGGAGGCGTTATCTAGAGCCGGCGTCGGCAACCTGTGGCGAGCGTACCAGATTTATCACGCGGTTCAATTCTCAGTGGCACTCTGATTTTACTACATATTTGTCAATTTTTGTGTGGATGAAAGCTGATAACTTTGAAATGGAGTTTATTGAACAAGCATCTCCAGAGAGAGAGCATTATGGAAAGCAAATTTTTCTGATTTACGAAAATACCTGGAAGATAACTGTAACGATATATAGAAAGCTATTTAAAATTTTTGGGTGTCTTTGTTGAAGAGGTTTAATTGTTTGAAGAGAAAATTACATGCATTCTGCTTTACGTTGCTGGTTCTTCATATATGTGTGTGATGTGAAAAAATCTCTCTCTCTCTTTCACATCAGATATATTCTTATATGAAAAAATACTTTGAGAGCACAAAGAAGTTATTTAACATCAGAATATTCTGAACGGATGGCCCATAATAATAAGAATGCCAGATGAAAATGTTGTCAAAAAGATGCTACAGCTCAAAGTTACTGGGATTCGGAAGCGTGGAAAACCAAGGTTGAGATGGACAGACTTAGTGGAATCAGACTTTAAGATTATAAGTGAGAAAACTTGGAGAACGAAGGTGAATGAGAGGTCACTGTGAAGAAAACTTCAAAGGAAGGCACCGGTCCGCGAGGGGCTATCTTGCCGGATATGATGATGATATTCTGAATCATGTGTCAAATTGAAAGTCACAAATTATACCCCTGATATTGCGATATTAAGAAGAGTGGTGCAGGGACAAGTTTCGCATTAAAATTAAATTTTTTTATTTAACTTGTATTGAAAGAATACTTATATTTTACGTTATTTATTTGATATTTTAATAAATATGTTAAAGGAGATACGTAGTACATGATATTGTACAAATTTAATTTTTCAATTTATGGTGGCTGAAGAGTTAGATTTTATGTCATTTCTTTTTATATTAACAAATATCTTTAAATGATGCAAAATCAATATATAATAAAATTACAAATCTGTATTTTTGAATTTATTCCCTAACTCTTCATGCACTGCCGCTGGAATCGAATTGTTTCAAATATTTCATACTGTGTATCATCCTGAATCATATTGGTAGATTGGTTTGGCATATGCCAGTTACAAGGTAGCTGTCTCCTGATCTAGTATAATAATGAAAAACTGCGCACTCTGTAGAAATATATTTAAATGTATCGTAAAATCTCGTCTTCTTCTCCTTTCAACAACATGAAACCTCTTAAAATTTTAAGAAAAATCTTTTTTTTTAAATGATTTAAAAAAACAAACTATGATTTAATTTGGAATTTTCATGATTTAAATCTGTCTTTTTATCAGATCCTTGTCCTCCTGGAAGTTACTCGAGTGGTCAAGAAGCACAATGCCATCTCTGCCCTAAAAACTTCTACATTGATAAGGAGGCTGCTGACTCATGCTGGCCGTGCCCTGAGGAAAAGAAAACCTTAAGGCTGGGCGCTGATTCTGTTAACTTTTGCGTTGGTGAGTTATGTAATTGAAAAAATTTTATGTCTGTATTTGAAAACAAGTAATACAGAAGAAAAAAATTTTACGTCAATTTCCTACTTAGATCAACAAAAAAAAATTATTTTAATTACTTTTTATTAAATAGTTACAATTAATATAAATATGTATTTACATATGACAGAATCACAATACTGAGTGACAATTAATTTTTATTAATTATCATTAAAGTATCGTATTGTCATCCAAAACAATCGTGTATATAAAATTTCAGTCCAACTGTACAGCTTTGAAACGTGAGGGAAAAAATCTTTTAAAGTTTTGACCCAAGTCGGTAAAAATGAAGCCAATGTGGCTGTATCTGTAATTCTTTAAATAATTAATTTCAGTCAATAATTTTAATTAATTATAATTAAATTATCGTATTGTTACCCAAACAGTAATGTATAGAAAATTTCAGCTCAAATGAGTGCTTTAAAATGTGAGTAAAAAACCTTTTCAAGTTTTGACACGTCGTCAAAATGGTCGCTATGTCGCCCAAAGTGATGCCAACGTGGCTGTATTTGTAATTCTTTGAATAATTAGTTTTAATCAATTTTTATTAATTATGATTAAATTACTGTATTGTCATCCAAAATAAGCGTGTATATAAAATTTCAGTTCAATTGAGTGCTTTAAAATGCATTTTATTACGATTGAAAATTTGAACAAGATAAATAGAGAGAGAGAGAGAGTGTGAGCTAATAGTAGGAATTGAAAAATTGGAATGAATGGGGGTCTTTAATATTATGTAGCATCGTATTTTAAAACATGTTATTTTTCATAATGAATTCTTATCATGATTTTTGTACAAAATCGCATGGGTCATCCTTTTTATTGAATTTTTTTTAATTATAAGGTGCTCAGTTAAAATTAAGCTGCCTCTGCATCCACTCTACATACAAGTATACGACTATCCGTGTTTGCGATCCTCAAAAATAAATGGATCCTTACATTTCATAATTTTAGTTTGTATTTTTAATTTCAAAATGAAAAACCTTTAAAAGCCTGATGTTTAAAAATTTTTTAAAAATAATCGGTGGGCCGCTACTTAAGTACTGGCAGGTCTCATGCAGTCCGCGGGCCGTGTGTTTGACACACCTGCCTTAAAAGAATATAATAATATCCATAACAAATATTCAATGTATTCTTAAGAAACGCAACTAGCTTTTTCTAAATTTTATTAAAAATAAACTATATTTCAACTGATATAACTGATTTTCAACAGAAAACAAAATATTAACACGTATTGATGTAAAATTTGACATACAAATAGTTTTTTACATGGGGTAGCAGACAGAGTTCATTTTTATAGAAGGTTAATCAAGTTTTTATAAGGGAAAAAAACCCGGAAGGAGATTTTTGTGGAAAGAGGAGGGTAAATAAGCAACGCTTTTATTCTGGAGCAGTATGTGTCGTCTCCCCCTCCTTTCCAACAAGGTACTTATAATACAAGAAACAGTTGCTATTAAAATACAATACAAATAACTAATTTATTAAAGCTATTTAAGAATCATTTATAATAGTACAATTTTTTAAGACACACTTCTTCTGAAAAGAGATGGGGAAAAAAATTAATGCCATCTAATTGTGTCAATTGGCGCATGCATCTAAGTGGTTAAAGGCAGTGAATACTCCACCATTCTAAATTGAATGTGTTTATTATTCGTTTTTTTTACGATAATTGATTAAGTATTTTAATATTCACTGTAAAATGATGCGAGAATCAAAAGTCTTTTAACGTTAATATAATCTGCAAAGATGAAAACATTTCGAGTGATTCATACGAATTTATTTTAATTTTATTTTCTAGATTCAATTGGCAAAAGTGTAAGTGGAGGAGGTTTTAATGTGTGGTTCTGTACTGGAGTAGTGTTGTTTCTTTTTCTCATCATCTCCTGGTAAGTTTTTCAAGATTGTATAAAATAAACAGTATCTCAATTGAATTTTTTTTAACGATTATTCATAGGTATAGTTTTGATGGCCTTGAATGGAAAAAAAAAATACTTGCTTATTTCGAAAATAACTTTTTAACTAAAAGTTCCTTGTAAAAGTTTTGATTTCACAATTTCCATCTGAAATTTTTATATAGTTATTAACAAATTTTCGGAAATAAACTTGTTTTTGTATATGATAAGAATAAATTTTATGAATAACGAATTTATATACATGTATGTTCTCAAATAAGTGGCTATTTCTTAGTGTATCTCGATGTCCGGATGTTTCATTATGCTTTTGATAGAATCTTACGTATACTTTCGGATGAGATGGTTCGCTATATTGATTTATAATTACTTATCTCCAAGTTTGCAAGGACTGTAATGCCCTTTTAATTCTCCTGGCTTTTTGTAGCAAGAAATGTGCAACTAACACTTTTCAAATGTAAAGCATTAATTTTTGAAATAAGCACCAGAAAATTAATGGTACATAAATATAAATTTTGATTATTCTAATATATATATTATAACACCAATGGTATGAAAAAATTTAGATTAGACAAAAGAATTGCAGTTTTTTTCCCTGACGAAACAAAATTTTGCACAGTTTTAATCTTTTATACACTATTTGGCCAAAAGTTCTCTCTCTCTCTCTGTGTGTCATGGTTTCGCCTGGATCCCTTAGTTTCAGCAGTTGGAAACAAATACTCTTGAGATGTATATCGGCATTCCGGGCAATGCTATTTTCCAAACTTTATGACAATGTTTTGGGGAAGGCCCATTTCTCCTCTAGCAGAATAACTGTTCCATTCAAACATTAAGCCTTGCGCAGTTATAGTGAGACGAAATAAATGTTCAAAAACTGGACTGGCGTTTTCAGAGCCTCGATCTAATTCCCATAGAACTCTTTTGGGACGAATTAGAACGTAAATTACGTAGCCAGCCAAATTGACCAATCTCACTGCAGGCAGTAACTTCAGCTGTGATGAACGCCTTGTAAACCACTATGGCCACTTACCAAAAACTAACGGAAAGTTTCCCCAGATGTGTGCAAGCTGCCATGAATGCAAAAGGGGGACAGACATTAATAATATATGCCTCAAGACTCTCCGAGTGCATACCACTGGGTGTCCAGATACTTTTGGCCACAGATAGTGTATTCTTAACTATGTATCATTTGAAAATTCTTAGAGAATAATGGATTTTTCTTACATTAAGGGGGTGGAATACCTGATGAATTCTTAGGTGCTTGGAATTGACGTAACAATTATTTGATATTTTCTGGTAGTGATGTATCAAAATCCATTCGTGAACTTGTTGCGGATATTTTCTATTATAAACCGTGATTAAAAATGTTTCATTTTAAAAATTGCACTTTTCTTTCACTACACTTAATATATCGTCAAATGATATATCGCAAATTCCATGTCAGGTTTATTTTAATACACATTTTCTTAAGTTAATAGTAGTTTATCGTGGAAATTATCATGAATTTTATTTCATAAAAGACTAGGTAGTTGATTTTATAAAATTTTGATCAAATGCTGGTATTTTAAAGCATTATTTACGCCAAGGAGAAGAAATAAATTAATGGTGGAGCCATCAGAGAAGAAAATATCAATATGTATTCCTAAAAATATTTTAAAGTCTAGTATATTGGCTACATTTTTTGTTATTTTTCTTTAATACTATACTAACACAAACTTCGGAAATGTTTTCTTTTCTTGAAAGTGGCATAATCATTAAACAAGATATCAATCATTGGCATGGCCAAGTAATTTTAGCGCGTTTTTCCCATGTTGTATTCTACAATAATGCAACTTGTTTTGGCCCATCGATAGCTCAGGGGTTAAATTAAAATACTCATACTCAAAATTAAAAACTCAGTGGACTGCCTTGTATATATGTCTCTTTATTGCGAAGGCCCATGGACAACTCCTCGGTCATTGCACTCTCACTCCCCGCATCTTAGCGGGGGCACCCCAATCGCTGATCATATTTCACCTCCCCACATTTGGGAAGCGATCACAGCTTCTTACAAGTGGCGAGGCACTCAACACAAATAATGAACTTTTTACTAACAGAAAGTAGTACTGTACAACTCCTTTTTTTTGTGAAGATTACCTCATTTTTGTGAAGATTTTCGCCAAAATGCAGGTAGATTTTTTTAAAAAGCTTTTTGCAAACAATAAATTTACTAGGTAAAATTTGAAAAAATTTTGTTATAAACTAGCGAAATTCAGGAAAATTTGTAGGAAAATTCGGGAAAATTTAAATATAATTCGGCTCATCTAGGGCACAAATGTGAACAAATGCCGAAAACCCGAGGTCAATTGGTTGCTTATTGGCTGAGAAAAAGGTACGACAAAATATGGAAAGAAGACGAAATTTTGCGTCCTAATAGCGCTTTTGTTCCACTACGTGAAAAATGCGCTAAAAATATTGCTTATATTCACTGGTGTCACTCGTCCTGAATGGGTCATGTATCAAAAAATCCTTGGGGGCCTTTTTGGCATCCCTTCATATGTTATGACTTTTTGCTTACACATTTTGAAGCTCCTGTAGCTTGGGGCTTGTAACCCCGTATCATTGATACACGGTAATAGCCTCTGCTTATATTGTTTCCTCTCAAAACATGGATGGTGGACCTATGATCTAAGCGAATTTAACATCTTTGAATGAGAACCTTTAATTTTAGTCAACTGTTCTTTATTGAATTATGAGAAAAATGATGCTACCTGATTATATAAACAACAGATAAAATTGTAATAATTATCTTTTTTGATACTTACATGCGCGTTTTCTTTCTATGTTTCCACTATCATTCTAGCAATACTTGATAGTACGATACTGAGAGTTTTCCATTTGATATTTTTATTGTAGAACGAATTTTACTACTAGAATTTTAATACTAGTACCTATAGTAACCAGATTTGCTAGAAAATAATTTATATTCTCAAGAAAATTAATTTAAATTTTTTGACTGTACTTTAGATTGGATTCTAAGCAAAATGATTGGAATTTTTGGTATTAAATCGGAGTGCATTGAAATAGAATTAATTTAATATGGAGGCATTCTAGTTGTAAGGGCTCTGATTTTAAGGGGACACAGTACGATTCAATCGACAAAAATCGGTCAAAAAATCAAATTTAAGTTTTTCGGCTTAAACTCCTCTTTATATACTTTCTATAACCTGACAAAATTTGAAAGCTCTAAACTTAAAAAATACAGAATTATGATAGCTTTTGCGTTCGTTTTTATTCACATCCCTGACAAATCAAAATTTTAAACTTACTTATCTCGGAGAAAGATAAAATAACTAGATTGTTTTCATTTAAAATGCTAAGGCTTTTTTTATATTGTGCCTAATGCTTTGAATTTTTATTTGCCTATTGCTAATAGTACATGTAACAAAAGTTGGTATGCATTTTTGAATCAAAGCAATACTTATTTTTTTTAAAAATAATTGAACTCAGAATTTGTACATTTCTTAAGGAATTTTCAATAAGCATTTATAAAAAGAAGTATTGTACAAATACCAATCATGTTATCGCAAAACCCATACCAACTTTTGTTATGCATAGTTTGACCTACTTGTAAATCAAATTTCATGCGTGTATGTAACCTTTTGTAGGAGGAGTAGCATTTTAAAATCTCTTCATTAATTTTAAGTTTTTTCCTTAAAAAATTAGATGGCTAGCCTTTTATGAAATTTTGAGCCTAAAATCTGTTTTACATAGTATACACACATAGAAGGCAACCAAAAAAAATTTTGAAAGTCCTTAAATTAAAATTTTTTTGCTTAAATCGTACCATGCCCCTTAATTATTTTTGATTAAGCGGTTCATTTTTTCTAGTTATACAGGGTATTACCGATTTCGACCGAAACTCAGAGGGGTGATTGTAGGCAACATAGGGATGACAAATCACCATAGATCATGGGGTCGCAAAACAAGTTTAATCGGAGTAATTCGCAAAAACAGTCATAAAGGGTGTGATGTCGAGTCGAATAAAAAGGGCAATAACAGGTAAAAAATACATTTATTAGACGTAAAGCATGTCCATAATATGAACAATGTATCACAGTTCGACGCCAGAAATGCAACGACAAGGGGTTGTCACAGGAATTGTTCGAAAATGCGGTTGCGTAGGTCATAGCACAGTTGATACCAACGGAGAAAGATTGTCGGAAACGTTCGAACAAATCCTGTGTCCTGATTATCTCAGTGAAGTGACGAGGATCCGCAACGTGAGATGCTCCGTTATAGCCACCGACGTCTCAAACACAAGCGATTTCAGGTGACCCGCATTCATTTGGCCACTCTGCTCGTCAGGCTCATCGTCCTCCCAATGGTTACTAATATCACGATTTTCACCGACTTGGTTTGCGACCCGATGTTCTATGATGATTTGTCGTCTCCATACTGCCTACTATCACCTTTCTGAATTTGCAGACGAATTCAGCAACACCCTGTATATGTAGCTAATATCTCCGATTTTAGACGATTACCAAACGAAACTTTGTAGTAATTTCAGATCTAATTACTAACATTTTTATACTAATTTTTTTTAAACTTATAAATTAACTATTTTCTGATTTTTTTACATCAAATTATTTGGAGTTCTCAAATTATGTCTTTTATCGAACTAAATAGATGAAATATGTTTAGAAAAACTGGGGATTGTGAAATCTTATTTAGTTTCTGTTATGGATTTTTTTTTCCAAATGAGAAAAGGATAATAATGGATGTAAATTTTTGAAGCATTTTATTATTAAAATATTAACTTTCTAAAACTAGGATTCGTGCATTTTAATTTCTCTTTCTATTTACTAAATTTCTGCTTAAATACTTGTAAATAAATTGTTTTTGAACTTATTACATTTTTGTAATTGTAGGATCATCATTGCGTTCTTTGTATTTCGATACTGCTGCTGGGATACAAAAACGTTGAAACCGGTTCTGGTAAGTTATTGTTCCACGAGCTGAATATAGTATTCAGGAATAGTAAAAGAATGTTGAACGTAAAAATTTTTTCGATCCTGATAGATTTCCTCAGGATAGTTACCTTGTCTTTTGAAGAAAATTTCTGCGATTCAGTCAAAATGAATAGGATTCAGATGTTCTGCTTCGGAACATTTTCTCCGGTAGTTATCGCGATCAAAATTATCGTGTTCCAACTGATATTTCTTTTATAATGCTCAAATAATATTTTATACAACAAACCATTTCCCATTCCTTAAAAAAAAAAAATCGAAGATATTTTTATTTCTGTGTATCAACGTAGGACCAACCATTGTCGAAATATCATAATGTTGTGGAAATTAAACTTTTTTGCTTCGTGAAAATATTTCCGCACCAGTAATACCTTAATTCTGAATTTTCAGATTTACACTTATAAGGGTTGAGATCTTCTCTCAACCCCACCTAGAGCTGTGGAAGGGAGTGAAGAATGACTAACCGTGTTATTTTACCAATCTATTTATTGGATACACAAATTATCAACAGACAGAACTCAAACAATTCACACTAGAAGAGATGTTCCTAATCTGAGCAATAGGAGAATAAACAACGAGAGGCGCGAATTATGAGAAGACTTCTTAAATATCGATCCTCCTTTATTAGCATCAATACACTGCTCTAAATATCTGAATTATAACTTAACTATGGTGACCAATCGTCACTTTAATGTCTTCAACTGTCTAATCTCTGATATACGCTACAAAATAATATAATACCTGATCGATTGCAATCTCTCCTCCCAGTCAGATTCTCTATATATTCATGTCACTAGCTTGAAAACCTAGACTATATATATCCGACCTAATATGCATAATCACGGTTGCTTTTTCAGAGGGTTCGTTGCGAGTAAATTCGAATTGATAGACCAAAGATATTCCATGAGGATTAAAAGAAGAACGCGGATAGATCCGTCACCCTATAATAATTTAAACTTAATTTTAAAATTCCTGCACATAAAAACCACTTCAACTCTCTATTTTTGCCCTTATAGGAACGTCATAAATTATGAAATCTGTTTTTGTCACTCCTGTCGGTGGCTTAAGTGTATCTATCTCTTGTCCATTCATGAGCACTCCCGAACTCATGTATGCAAATAAGTAAACGTTACTTACTAGTAACCACTTTAAGGACTATATTTCCATTGTAGTTCCTTTACCAACAAAAATAATAATATAGTACTTTTACCAATAACAATGTTATATTTTCGCTGCTCTAAATTAGCTTTGTTAATAGAAAACAACTTTATTCTACAGTAACTGTCTTAAGCCAGTTAAATGTTTATATGTATATGCAAATCACAGGGAATTTTTTAATAGATAATTATAAAGAAGAAAAGAGATAGGAAAACAATAATTTTTGGTTTTCACTACTATCTTTAAATAATACATAGAGACAGAAGTCTACAGAATTCCAACCGTTTGTGTATAGTGCCGCATGTGTCTCTCAAGCTGCTGTTTGCGACCTCTGGCTTAAGTGAAACACTTGCTAGTATGAGGAGGGTGCAATTCTTAGAATTTTGCCCTGTAACGTATGTAAATTGTCATTGGAATTATTATACTTATAAAAGCGACAACACTTTCTTGGTTACTTGATGTTTCCATAGTAATCAACAGCTAAAATTTATACAGTAGAACGTCGTTTATCCGAATCAATTGGAACTGGACACCGTTCGGATACGCGATTGTTCAGATAACCGAAAACCGAATGTGATCCGTGCAGTATGTGATACTAGACACTATACAAATATTGAAAATCATCACATGCGGGAAACGGGCTTGAAGAAAAAGCAAAATAGGTGCAAAATGTCGCAATTTTACCTTGATTGTGGAAAATTATCACTTATTTTTCGCTGCACCATTGTACACCTTCGTTTTTTCAATGCAACGTATCTGATTCTCTTCAGCAGCAAAGAGTTGAGTAAGACAGCAGTCTGATTGTTGTTCGTACCACTCCATAGTTGTCTCTAACGCAGAAAATGCGTCAGCATTTGATGGACTCTAGCTACTTTCATTGTTGCTGTCCTTGTTTTCATCCGTTTCATCGTCGACAGGTTCGGATTCTTCTTGCATGGAAGTCACAATCTCTTCATCCTTTAGCATTTTAAATCCAGTCTTCTGCATTGCATATCATCCAGGTTTCTACATCGACAAAACTCAACAAAAGAGCACGTATACACCCCCTCACTTGGAAACAAACTGACCTAATATTCCGCGCAGATGTTTACCAAATCACACAACTGAAGTTCCCCAAATATCCCTGACCTTGGGGTTTCCCGTCACTTTTGGCCTCACACAAAGCAACTGTTGAGCATTGCACTGTTCGAAATCGTATCCGGACTTTGGTTCGGATATTTGACGCTCCAGATTATAAACGTTCGGATAAACGACGTTTTACTGTAAGTGAACTTTTAACTAAAATTGAGCTGAAAAGCATAAAAAACAGAAAAAAATCTGATTGCATTTTAAATTTACATTCATAGATTCTGGCAGCTTTTCCGTTGTTTAAGCAGCATTATAATTTCTGTTGTTTCAGGAGGATGATATAAATGTACTGAAAAAAAGTGGTCAAGATGGTCAACCTTTAACAATAAATTATAAGGGAAAATTTCAAAAAGATAATACCCACGCTAAAAAAAGAAAAGTTAAATTCGATGTTGATATTAAAGGATCAGCGACATTAACACAGAAGAGTTCATCTGACACAGACATAGCTGATGTTGAAATACCTGAAGACAACGCTTCTAAAAGTCCTTCTGATTCGAAGAGTCATCTAGATTCTAAGGATCATACAGATTCTAAGAGTCATATCGATCCTCGAAATCATACCATTTCTTTTATAACTAATTTGAAAGGATGTAAAGTTAAGGATGATATATTATGCGAATCAATGCCTACTTCTACACATCATCATTCAGAAGATGAAATCAATCCAATAATCGTTGATTCTGAAAATATTAATGGTTTTGAAGGACTTGAAAGCGACGAAGGATCTCTAAGAGAAAATGAAACTGCTACAGATAAGCAGGATAGTGAGCATTCTTCTGATATTCCAGCGTCTGAAAGGATCTCATTTGTTGATGATAGTTTCGATTCTGAAACTCCCCATGAACCTCAAATTCGTGAAAGCATTCCAGAGTATTCAAAAAAAGATCGATACTCAAATTCCTTTGTTGAAGAAAAATACCAAGAAAAATTAGCAGAAGAAAAAGAAAGGCCTGATAGTGATTCCATTAAAAATGGTACAAGTAGTTCTAGTACAAAAGGGGAAAGCATATCCGAATCTGAAGCAGCAATGAAGGAGGACAAAGAAAAATCTAAGACGTCAAAAAAATCTCGAAACATTCGCAGAGACACAAAAGATTCATACCCCGGTAAAAATTTTGTTTCTGATCTTGAAAAACTGATACATGAAAAAGAAAGTAAATCTGGCCGTGATTATTCTAATTCTGAATTTGGAAAAGTTCTGCAAGAAATAAAAAGTGAACCTGAAAGAATACAACGATATCTCCCCAAAAGTATTGAAGAACATATTTCTAGGCATCAACCTGAAAAGAGCTTTTCGGGAATTAAAGAAGGAGTTGACAAAAAAGATTCTAGTATACAATCTGGCGTAAGAAAATCTAAAGAATTTGTTGATCATACTGATGAACCATTGCATGCCTCAATCCATAAACAAAATGGAGGTAAAGAAGAAGGCGAAAAAGATTCTGAAAAAATACATCGATATCCACAAAAAAGTATTGAAGAACATATTTCTAAAGATCAACCAGAAAAAAGTTTTTCGAGATTAAAAGAAGGAATAGGCAAAAAAGATTCGCGTACACAATCTAGAGTGAAACGATTGAAAGAATCTGTTGATCCTTCTGATGAATCATTGAATGCTGTAATCCAAAAACGAAATGGTGGTAAGGAAGAAGTTGAAAAAGGATCTGAACGAACCCATCAGTATTCACAAAAAGGCATTGAAAGACATATTTCTAGGGAAAAACCTGAAAAGAGATTTTCGAAAATAAAAAAAGGAGCAACCAAAAAGGATTCAAGCACACAATCTAATGTGAAACGATCAAAAGAATTTGTTGATCCTTCCGATGAATCACTAAATGCCTCAATCCAAAAACAGTATGAAGGGAAGGAAGAAACTGAAAAAGAATCTGATGAAACATATAAATATCCAAAAGCAAGTATTGAAGAACATATTTCTAAGCATCAACCTGAAAAAGGTTTTTCAGGAATAAAAAAAGGAGTAGACAAAAAAGATTCACGTACACAATCTAGTGGGAGACGAGTGAAAGAATTTGTTGATCATTCTGATGAATCATTGAATGCCGTAATCCAAAAACAAAATGGCGGTAATGAAGAATTTGAAAAAGAATCCGAAAAAAATCATCAGTATCCACAAAAAAGCATTGAGAGACATATTTCTAGGGAAAAGCCTGAAAAGAGATTTGCGGCAATAAAAAAAGAAGCAGCCAAAAAAGATTCAAGTACACAATCTAGTGTGAAACGATCGGAAGAATTTGTCGATCATTCTGATGAATCATTAAGTGCCGTAATCCAAAAACAAGATGGTGGTAAGGAAGA
The DNA here is from genome assembly GCA_019973975.1 of Trichonephila clavata. Lineage (NCBI taxonomy): Eukaryota > Metazoa > Arthropoda > Arachnida > Araneae > Nephilidae > Trichonephila > Trichonephila clavata. The sequence goes on along the minus strand of BMAO01008788.1, from coordinate 48,300 downwards.
AGATGAAAAAAAATCTGAACAAATACATCAGTATCCACAAAAAGGCATTGAAGGACATATTTATCGGGATCAACCTGAAAAAAGTTCATCTGGGACAAAAATGGCATCAGCCAAAAAAGACTCTACACATTCCAGTGTAAGACAATCGAAAGAACGTGTTGATCTTTCCGATGAATCACTAAATGCCTTGATCCAAAAGCAAATTGAAGGTAAGGAAGAAGTAGAAAAAGAACCTGAAAAAATTCACCATTATCCACAAAAAAGTATTGATAGACATATTTCTAGGCATCAACATGAAAAAAGTCTTCCGGAAATAAAAAAGGAAGTCACCAAAAAAGAGTCAAGTACGCAATCTGGTGTGAGAAAATCAAAAGAATCTATTGATCATATTGATGAGCCATTGAGTACTTCAATCCAAAAACAATATGGAGGAAAAGAAGAAACTGAAAAAGAATCTGATGAATCTGAAACATATCAAAAACCAAAAGAATATATTAAAGGGTATATCTCAAAGCAAAAACCTGAAAAAAGTTTTTCAGGAATAAAAATGGGACCAGCAAAAAAAGATTCAAAAACATATTCTAGTGTAAGACCAGTGAAAGAACTTGTTGATCGTTCAGATGAGCCATTAAATGCCTTAATCCAAAAACAAAATGGTGGTAAGGAAGAAGTTGGAAAAGAAACAGAAAAAATACATGAATATCCACAAAAAAGTATTGATAGACATATTTCTAGGTATGAACCCGAAAGAAGACTTCCAGGAATGAAGATGGAACCAGTTGAACAAATTTCAAGCACACATTTTCATGTGAGACGATCGAAAGAAATTCTTGCTCATTCTATTGAACCATTAAATGCGTTAATCCGGAAACAAAATGGAGGTAAGGAATATTTTTATCGTAAAAAAAGGGGGGGGGGAATCTTGCTATTTTATGAAAAAACCGTAAAATCAGGCGTATAAGGCTCACTTTTAACATAAAAAAATAAGATCGAAATTTACGTTATACGCCAGGTATAAAGATGACAACTTTAAAAATAAAAAATTGAAAGGAGCATTAAAAAAATTAGACTTCTACATATATCTAAGTTCTGTTTATTAAAAAGAAATGGCATTACTTATGAACTTAAGGGTTAGTTCAAGGTGTATACTATTTTTCATAGCTTGGGATAATACCCCGAATATATGACTACAAAATATAACAGCTTTAAATGCGTACAATTTCAGGTTTTTTCGTAAAAAAGGTCATGGGTTCGGATCCCACCTGAAGTGGCCTAAATTCTGAGAATGAGATTTCTTTTTACTATACTATTTTATTAGAATAATTGTTGCCGTGTGTTTTTATCCTGGGATACATATGAAATACAAGTGGAAGAACAGAAACATACAATATAAACAGAAGAATATAGACATTTATTACAAACGATGATCCCAGCATAGAACAGAAGGGTTGCGCTGCTTTCCATTCGAGACGGGAATCCATTTCTGGCGAAAGTCTGGCTTCTTTTCCCGAAGATACCTTCAATGCCTCATTCGGGATTCGAACCCGAGCCCACTCGGTTACAAGTCGAGGGTCATATCCACCATACTGGCTGGGCGGCATTAGAGTAAGTAAATGTAATTAATGAATAAATAGTAACAAACAACAAAAAATACTCCAACGACATATATAAAAAAGGAAAATGGGAAATCGCACGGGAAATTGCTTTATATTTTGCCACTTAATATTGTGATTCTGTCATATGTATGCACATGTTTACATTAATTGTAATTATTTAATAAAAAGTAACTAAAATAAAAATTTTCTTTGCTGATCTAAATAGGAATTGACTTAATTTTCTTATATTACTTGTATTTAATTAAATAGATAAAAAAAATTTCATTATTTGAAAAAATTTCGATAATTTTTAAAGAAATTCTATGTTAAAAAAATTTAAAATGCTTTATCTAAAAATTATATGTATTCTTTCAGGTTTATCTCTTGTAAATGGAAGCAATGCTTTCACAAAGCTTTTGCAGAAAAGTCAAGAAGCTTCTTCTGTATCTCAAGACGACAAATCTATTCGCATCACCATAGAACCGGACCAAGATGAAAGTAAACTGCCGGAAAAAATTCCTTCTGCAATTCCTCATATTATTTTCCCACAGCAAAGCAAATCTGTTACTAAGCCTACATCTTGTTCTTTACACCAGGATTCTGAGACACCACATTGTCATGTAGAAATAACTTTGTTTCACCTTTTTGATTAATGTTGTGTTCTTTACAACATAGATGGCCGTAATGGAGCAATTACAATTTTTTGGTCTTTTCTTCGAAGTGGAGTACTTTTACTTAACAGTCCTAGTTACATCTTTTGCAAGATGACAGGGATTCATGAAAGCCTCATTACGCTAAAATAGCCCTGTTTTAAGACCAATAAGCTTCCCTAAGGTTGATCAGCCAATCAAAATAAACAGCCCTGATGAAACATACATCAAATTTCCAATCCATTTCTTCGAAATATGATTACATTAATCAACATAGATCACAGTTTGGTATGCAAAGGTGCTGAATCGCAGACAATGCACTGAATTCGGGTTTCGCTTTCAGTGATTTTGCAGTACAGTACTCTGAATTAAAAACCGTAGGTTTATCGTGAAAAATTTATAGATTTTCTCTAAATTTATAGTCTATCTTTAAAGCCAGCCACCATTTAATATTCCATTTCCTTTCATCTGGATATAGACTTGAAGATATCTGGCTGCCGAGTCAATTTAAAGCTATTCTCGTCTTTTGTTCAATTCTTCACTAACAATAATGCAATTTAAAAGATGAAGATGAAGATGGTTCTATTTAATTTATTCTCTGTTATAATTTTGTTTATTTAAATAAAGCAGATTTATCATTTAATAAATATCGAGCTTACCATATTGGAACAAAACATTTCAACTACATCACTGTCAAGTAACTTCAATTATCGTCCAGAAAATAACAGTACTGACAGTAGCATATAATCCTTTAATTGGAAACTGTAATACAATCACTTTGTTTATTTTACATATTGTTCGCAAAATTATTGTAGCCATTGTACAATATATTAAATTGCATGAATTTTAATAAATCTGAGAAGCCATATGAAATCTTTTGTGTGTGTTTATTGTGTCCCCTAATTAATATTTTCAAAAATTTTAAACCGAAACTTCTTTTAATCATGCATATTATGACTATAAACAAAGTTTTAGATGCTATTTAAAATTTTACATGAACCATCTTTATAGATAAATTAAGTTTTTAAAGATTCACTCAAATAGGTTTATTGTTTACCACAGTAAGTTCAATTTTGACCGGAATTAATTTATAAAACAAATTTCATCTGTGATTAAATTTAAGATAGATAGATATCGAAATGAAATGTTATTTTGTTTTATATTTATAATAATTTTGTAATCCCAGACAACAACAAAAAAAAAAAAAATGTTTTGAAGCTGTAAAAAAGTAATTTTAAGAAGTATCTTAGCTTTTCTGTGGTAACATTTCTTTCTTTTACCTAAAAAGTTATATGTATTTTAATTGCAATATAAAAACTATTTAATCATTATTAAATCAAGAAAAACGTGAATTAAATTTAATATAAAAATATACTCGTAATACGAGAGGGCAGTTCGAAAACCCACCTTTGTTTCGATGTAAATAAAAAACTCACATAGATACACATTATTTTTCTTATTTACATTTTAAAGGCATGATTTTTTTCTATTCTTTCAACATATCTGCAAAGTACATTTGAGCACTCTTACCGATTTAGACATCCCCCCCCCCCCCTGCATTAAATTCCGCCATCTATGATTTCAACCAATCCGTCACAGCGGTTTATTCTCATCGTGAGTGAAGCCATCATCAACCCACATTAATATGAGTCATAGTAGTAATCAGCAGAAGCCAAGTCTGGGCTGTAGGGTGGGCAGATGGTCTCCCTTTCATAAGGCACCTCTGCACTGCGCCTTTATTCACATCGAATGGGTCGTATAAAACACACAATTCAGGATAGATGTCTGCTTTTGACTGATTTTTACCCAAGGGAATTTTATTACTCCGAGAGTACCTGGTACTTGGCAGGATTTTCAGTTACAGCTCATTTTTTGCGACTGCAAACCTGCGCAAGTATGATGCTCTCACTATAATAAGTTTGAGGAAGCATATATTGCTTGATATAACAACGGGGAGCATCAACTGCTACTACTAATGTCATTCAAGAATAAAGAATTCTTTCCGAGTCACACTCTTATTTCAGTATATCAGCATAGAAATTTATGAAAACAAACATTATTTAAAAAGTGGTTAATTATCTCCAATTTGTATTAAAATGCAGTACTACCGAGAAAAAAAAAGAAAGAAAAAAAGAGTACAAATTTTCAATATTTAGTGCATTTTTTTTTAAAATTACGAGTGATATAACAATGCCGCATGATAATTTGCAATTAAACTCAGTGTATAAATTGTAGAAGGAGAATATGTATATTACGTTTTGTTCCTTTTCATAATTTTAGCTAATACATAGAAATTGCAGTACATCAGCTTTACAATATTGTCATTATGTTTTATTTCACAAAATTCATTTTAGAATTTAAAAAAAAACTAAATATATAATATAATATATTTTTTAAAAAATATAATACATTATTTTATAATAGTCTTTAGTTATAGCTTGCTGAAAGTTGATCATAGGCAAATTAATCGTTTGTAATTGTTAATTATTATTTAAAAAAGTTGGCACTGTAAAAAATGATGATGTATGTAATATACTACATTGCTACATAAATTCTCCAGTTTTATTCAAAGGTTCATTCAAGAAGACTTTAAGCTTGTTAGAAGATAAACTATATTATTATGAAGCATTTTCATATTTCTCTTTGGATACTTTCTATATTTAATTTATTTTCTGATGTAATGATTTCTTAATATAATGTTACAGTGCTTCCTTTTAAAAAGATATTTTTTCTCACAGATTACGCTACTACTTAAATTAATTATTGACCTTTTAAATGTCAAGCCGATAATCTGCTGTGCCCGAGATAATCTTGGGCAGGGACAGTGCTCTAAAATGTCGCACCCGAGTGTTATACGGGGTACTCATTTCTGCTGGATAAAAATGTATTTGAAGAATGTGTTACATTTTCAGAATTTCGAATCCAAGTTGTAGTTGAACTGCTCTTTTATAAATATAATAATGCAGCTTCTGGACAAAAGAATCCTGGCAGGCCACCTACAGTAGATAATCCAGTCCGTCTTACTGAACGACATTTTATATCCCGTTTTCCTCCTACTCCTGTGAAACGTGAGCCTATAAGACACTGCAAAGTTTGTTGTTAAAAAAAAAGGGATGCAAATTGAGAAAAGATAAGGAAGGAAACACGATTATGATGTAATGATTGCGGAGTTGGTTCGGGCTTGGAAAAGTGTTCCCTGTTATACCGCACAAAACTGAATTACTAATATAGGTATCCACTTTTATTTATTTATTTTTTTTTAGAAAATAATGCTCCACTAGAAACGCTTTCCACGCTGTGTGGCAGCCACCTCAAGCAAATATGAAGCTGCTACAAAATTTTAAAAATTTTTATGCATGTAATTTAAAATATAATTTTTAACTACTAAGTACTTTTATTTTGTACAAAACATTTCATTTTTGCAATAAAAAAATTGACAATTTATGTACGCAAATCATCAAAATAACTTAAAAGTTAAAGGGTTAAGTGAAATTTTGCAAACTTTCAGATATAAACTTGCTTGATTATACTAAAAAAGTGAAAAAAAAGTTTCAAATATTTAAACAATAGTAATTTTCTTAAGTTACAAACATTTGAACTCTAGTGGGTAAATTTTTGAAATTTTAGAAAATGCTCATTCTAAAAGAGTTTTTCTACATCAAAACATTTCCTCTAAATTAAAATCCGAAGGTAAGCAAACGTATGTATCTGTTATGTGAGGCTATTTTCTCACGAACCGCCGAACGTAGAAACGCATCAAAGGTACCAACAGACGGGAAATGATCCGAGGAAGCCATTTTGACCATTTAAATTCCGATATTGCAATCAATATGTTAATTAAAAACCTTAAAAAACCTGTTTTCGACGCCAACTTCAACTCGTCTGCATTGTTGTAACAATGTTATTGTTATAACAATGGCATAAGTTGGTGCCAAAAACCGATTTTCAACCAAACTGAAATTTCATAGCGACTAATTTTTTCATTAAATAACATATTAAAAATTAGAGCTTTACGGGCATTATAAATTTTTGTTGTTTTATGCCTTTACAAACTTTAAATGCGTTTTTCTCATACTTTTAATTTTGAAGATGTAAGTGTTTTCTAAACCCTAAGGCTTTTTTTTTCTGTTCAAGATAGAATTTTGCAATTTTTTGTATGTACTCCCAATGTATGCTCTATAAAAGTTAGTATGGATTTAGGTCTGAATCTCTAGTTATTTTTTTAAAAAGTGCTTAAGTTAACATTTTTAAAAATTTCGTGTTTTTTCCAGGTTTAACTAGAAAAATAATTATTAAAAATCAACAAGGGAACAGATTTTCAAATTCATGATAATTTTTGTTTAAAAAAATCCAGGAAACATAAATTACTTAAATGGACTGAAAAATTTTAAAAGTTGAGCATTTTATAAAAATTTGAAAAACTTCAAAAAAAATTATTTTTTAAAATTATAAAATAGTGGCTGATCAAACTGACTTTTTACTTACAGAATCAGCTTAATAATGTAATCTAAATATAAAATATAAGTTATATTTTTACTGTTACTGTCTCTAAAAATTTTTTTTGGGAAAAGGGAATGTGTAGCCTTAACAATCATTCAACTAATAGAAAATTTGTAATTAAAATATCTTAAACTTTTGCTTATTACCAAGCATAAAACATTTATTATAAGACATTTTTTGTGAATTTTTTAATAGATGGTATAGCAAAAATGAATTATTCTATTGGTATGAATATGACTTGATAATTAAAATCCCGTTCGTGATCAAAATAATAAACAGAAAATTATCAGATGCCTTTATGTGTCATGAACTTTTATTTTGTAAAATTTTTTCATAACAAGGAAATTCACAACAATAGCTGTTTATATTATTACAACTGGAATCATTGTTACGCTTAAGCAAAGTGAAAATTAACAATAATGGTAACTTTCTTCTAAAATAGAAAACAAATTGTTCATGAATTAATTCTGCGTTGGTTTTTCTTTTTGATTTCAAATCCTGTCTTTAACGTTGATTAAACTTTTATTTCCAATATGCATTCTCCCATATCTGTTCTTTTATGTTTGATGCTGTTTTTACATATTTCTTCGGAACTGCGCTTAGAAGTCAGTCTTAACGATTATTCTGGGTCAAGAACAAAAATTAAATTAGTTTGCGAACCTTCAAAAAGCGCTCTTGAATATGCTAAAGAACATAAGATATTGTGGAAAGGCTCAAAATTTGGAATGAGGGAACGTAACAAATTGCGTGAACGCTTACCTGGAAGTATATTCGTTCCCGAGATCAACGTGAATTCTCCTGAACATTACCACTGCTTTCTGCTGTCTCCGAAATCGACTGATGAAGATTACAATGGTTCAAAGAAACGATTTGAAAGGGAAGCGGAAGGTAATGTTGTTTCTGTACTGTAATGCAGATTTAAAATAAATGTTTCTTTCATCCATCCATCTACAGGCCATTCTGTATTCGTGAATGTAAAGTTAAGGTACCTAACTACTTTCGACAACTTTTTAAAAAAAATGGAAGTATGAGGATTTATTTATTGTTTTTAGATTTTTATAGTACATTTTAAGGAAAAAATGCAAAAATTAAGAAGAGAAAAAGAAATTGTTATTACTAAAATGGGAAAAAATGGGTAAAAATTTACAAAAAAAATAACATAAACGCGGCCCATTCTGTACCAAAAGTTTATAAGCAAATTTTCAATTTTTCAATTCTGATGTGATGTTATGTTATTAATTTTTGAAATTTTAATTAGTTATTTTCAAAATATTTTAGCAATCGCTGTCCCCATTTGAGCATTTTCAAAAAAAAAGAAAGAAAAACCCCATTTTGAGTAAAACGCGTTTTAAAGTATGACATCTTGCTTAAAGTAAAGGCATCTGCTTTTACTAAAACACTTGTAGTTTTTGTTCTAGAGGACTGAAAATAATAAACTTGGTATTTTTATAAAGCTAATAAAATGATCTATAAAATAAAGTCATTAAAAATGTCAATGTTTTACAAAATTCACAATTTTAAGGTAGTTGGATACCTTATCTTGAAGGAAATTCTACGTTAACAAATCTAGAATAGTGCATAAATTTCAAAGCAATAAAGCGCACATTAAAAAGAAAAAGGCAAGCAAAAAAGGTTCTAAGATATAGGGATCTTTTCCCTTCCTTTTACTGGAGAACTTGGTATGATTTGGTGTACCAATCTTTTTTTTCTCAATGACTTCTTAAGAATTTTTTAAACTTTAGGCCCTTTTGCAAAATTAAGTCTCCTCTGTGGCCCTTATATGTAGACAGTAAAAACAATACAAGTTGTAGTAACAAAAAAGTGTGTGCAAGTCACAATCTCACAAATCTATGAACAAACCGAATCGAATGGTTGCCGCCTTTCGATTAATAAGTGTAATATAGTAGGCCTAGGTTTAAACTCATTACGGACAGAACATAATAATATAATCTTACCATCGTTGGCAGTTGGCATATCACGAAATACCCAGTTTCTCAAAGAATGAGAGAGCGAATAAAATTTGACGATTTAAATTATTCAGATGAGGATCTTATTGAAGCCGAGTTGAGAACGAGACGAGGCCCTGGACCTTTGTCTAGTTGTTCCATGCCTTATGTCCCAATGTTTTCAGAAGCAGACAAAGAAACCCATTTATTTTCTTAAGTATTTATTTATTATTAGCTAAAGGAATAGAACACAATACAAATAAATATAAATAAGAACAAATTTAGATCCCCAATCTAAGTCGAACAATTTCCTTTTTGCAATTTTCCATCCACAATTTTCTCGTGTCTGCCGCCTTCTTCCCCCCTTCAGCCCTGCTTGTCCTTTTTGATGTCTAAAGCTACCGTGCGGGATGCCAGCTTCAAACATTACCAAATATAGGCTTTAGATCTTTACAAAGGTATTTCTGGAAGTATATTTTATCTGTGATACTTTAAAAAATTTCTACATATTTTTTTTTAAATCATAAAAATTCCAAAGGAATCATTAAAATATACCCCCATAACATGAAGGAACAAATTTGATATCAGTCTTCTATCAGTTTTGGCGCAATTTCTGAAATTTGACTGTCAGAAAATGTTATCAAGCAAACTTGGGGAAAAACTGTTTGGGACAAAAATCCGTAACGGACTGATATCCAATTAGTTTCGACATAAAACATCCAGAAATTTTCAGTATTTCATGTTCTATCTGATTATTGCATTCAAATTGATGCACTAGTCTAGGTTTGAGGAGGAAAATATGCTTTCCATAGAATTAACATTATGTTCTCGAATTAAAAATGGCTGTTCAACAGAAGCATTGATTATTATGTTGCAAATCATACATTCGATTTGTTTCGTATTTAATAAGTTAAGGATGAAGAGGGGTTGGGGTCAATGTCTGATAATTGCAGATTTAGAAACAATTATCTATAATTATAAATAAAAAGATAATGGCATATTTTTAAGTAATTGTTATAAAATCATACTCATTAGTTAACAAACACAACAAAATATCGTATACAAATTGTTACATGTTTATATTTCAAATGTATAAACATTTTTTCGATCAGAGGAAGTAAATACAGCCTGTTTTTCCAATATATATATATGTATTAATTTTAATTACATTTAAGGAAAGAAAAAATAATCATGCATGATTGTAATTGATACCTTTGGTAATAATGATCCCACACACAGACATTTAATCTATGCTGTACAGTGATTGCATTTTGTAGAGAGACTTCTACTTGTAACACGTACAAAATGAAGTTGCTATTCCTTTGTAACTTTCTTGCATCTTGTGAGTATCTTAACTGTTAATACTGTAAACATAAATTTACATTGCCACAATTTTTGTTCGTAATATTTATTATGTGATGATTTATATTTTCGTACACAGTTGTAGAGTCCCCAGTTACCTACCTCTATCTGTTGGAGTTGCGGGTTTTCGTTTACGTCCTGGACATGATTATTTGCAGAGGCATTTACAACGCATTGGAGTAAGAGATATGGCTTGTTGCCCTCTGTGCCACCAGAGTAAAATGGATGGTTACCACCTCAGACACTGCCCTATTGTTTTAAAGTTTTTTGTAGACAATTCTGAAGCAAATTTTAGTTCTTTTTATGCTTCATCATCAGTTTATGGGGCTGCTCGTCGACTGTTGTTGTTTCTTATCTCAGATTGTGTAACTCAGCTACACCATCTCCATAAAACCAAAAATCTTCAAAAAATCCAGAAATAAGATAGGATTTTCTAAGACCTCGTCATATGAAAAACTCAAACAATTCAGAATATGATTGGGAGAGGCCTGATAAGCCTCGCACCTATGACAATCAGGGAAGACTTTCCGGCCCTGTTGAAAAGTCAGAGACTTAATATGGCCACTAAAAAGCGCGACAGAGCCGTCTGCTGATCCCTAGGAATATTAAGTTGGTGACACCAACGAGGTTTTTCCCCAAAATACCAAGGGTGAGCAAGGGGTACTCTCCAAAATGCATTCAATACTATCCTCTTAATAGAGGAGAGTTCAGCAAAAGTTAGACAAGTGTCACCCAGCAAATGGCAGAGATGCCGAAGATGGGTGTAGGATAAAAAAATTTGTACAAAGCGAAATAGGGATTCATCATACAGTCATTAATCAATTATTTATAAAAAGTCATACATGTATGTATATATATATATATAATTTGTCTCCTTCTTTTACTGTTTTAATGAAGAATACTAACCAGCAGTTTTATTTCAGTTTTAAAGATTTTATTTATTTTTAAGTCAAATACTACTATATTTACAGTTGGCTTCTTTTCATTATAGTTTTCGTTCATGTTTAAGGAAATACATAGAAGAATTAAGAAATATTAATACTATTTCTGCGATTATTTGTTTTAGATTTCGTCCCGGCTCAGTTTGGAAGCTGCTCTCCTGGTTATCGAATAGATCAAGACAAATGTTGTAAGTAAAAAATGAATTCCGTTTCAAAATAAAGAATATAGACCTTGATTAGAGGTATAATCAATGTGTAGTAATTTTGTAAAATTTGTGTTAATCAGCAGTTTTGATATTGTTTATAGCATAGACTTTTGAAAAATGCCAGTTTGAGATATGGATAGATCTCCAATATTGCCACAATGCAGATAAAAAAAAGTTGCTCTTCAGAAATAAAGTTTAGATAATTCAAAATTTTACGAAAATAAATTAATTACTGATGGACTTTTACAAATTATCTGCCTATTATATATATATATATATATATAGGCAAGTTGACAGAAAAGCCATGTGAATCAATAAGTATTACAATATTTACTTAAAAAAATCATCATTGATCAAAATTCTTTTATTCATGGAAAACTTAACTGTGATATTAAACAATTCGCAGAACAATAAATGCTGATGTTATTTTTTAAGATACTTTCCGATTAGCTGCCAGTAATCGTTACAAAGCCCAAAATGACTCGAAATGCTGTGAAAATGATATTTTTCAATAAATCACTATGAAAAGAAATGACTCGCTAAGTGAATCCTAATGTTTGGATCTGTTGTCTCATTAATAGAAAATAAATATTTATAAATGCGGAACTCTATACAACGATATTCATTTTATCAAAATAATGTAACACTAGAAATGTACAATGGATTACAGATGATAAAACTTCGAACTTTTAGCCTCCTTTTGACGATGTAGACAATGCTTAGTTGGGGTTGGCAACTGAAAGAGAATTTGACACCTATCTCATCAAGCAACTTAAATCAAGAAAGGTTGGCAGAAAAAAATATATGAGAAGTGTCCGGAAACTAAGTAAAATTTTGGAAAAACTCGCAAAAAAAATTTATTTTTGCATGAAAGAGCATGTCGGAAACTATTTTTCTGCATAGTTACCATCATTGTTCAGAAATTTTTCATATTGGGAAGCCAACTTGTCTAACTGTTCACTGGAGACTTTAAGAAAGATGCCTCCAGTGAACAGTTTCTGAAATTTGTGGAAACTCATAACAAAGCAATCTTATTCTGAAAATTAGTGTGAACCATCTGTGCACACGAATTTTCTCTCACTTTTTCGACCAATTATCATTGACAAGAAGGCGGTACTTTCCGTACTTCGCCATGAAAATTGGTTCTCCCTTCTTTGAATTGTCAAACCATTTCATCACTTATTACATTTTCACCATAAATCTCTACAAGTTAACGCTGAATTTACACTAGCTCAACGTTCCTTGCGTTCAAAATACGGAATACAGACAGTTACAAAACACGCTTCACAGCCGGCAGTATCAACAATCGTCTTAAACATTTTGAATACTCACTAAAAGCCTTATCACACACGCAAGTCTGGAACAAATGTCGGGAAATTTTTTGAGCAGCTATGAGGGTGAAGTATTACCCTAAGTAAAATGATACATGTGACGTCAGCCGCACCTTATCTTTACATTGAAAAATTACTCGCTGATTTTTCTGCTTTGGAAAACGAACTTCCATTATCATTTCTTTTATTTCACTCACTCTTTTGTTGACGGTCATAAACAGAAATGGAGCACCATTCTGTTTAAACCATTATACGCTATTAAAATACTATGCACCATTAAAATATTATACGTCATCACTGATGCGTTTGGTGAAACCGAAGCTGTCATCTTTACCACCATCTTGTTTATGACATATGGAGATGAAGAACCCTTTTTGCTGGAATTTAGAGCAATTCTTTCAGCCCATTAGAAAAAAGTTGTTCGAAACCGTTGCTATGGCAATTGGGTAGAAATTACTCAAAATGGTGTTTTAAAGGAAAATTGCTCCAAATACGTATACGTGTGATAAGGCCGAAACACGTGAAAAGTCATCACAATCCGGGTGTAATAGCGTCACTGTGGACTTACAATGAACCACAGATACATGTGCGCAAGCGTAGAACTACAAAACTACCCCTGCGGCAAAACAAAACGGTACTTAGTTTCCGGACACGTAGTTTTTTCATCAAAATTCTCCAAATCAAAAAGTCGTCAGTAAGAGACAACATAACACACACATATTCTAAAATATAATAACTGAAGACTTTGTTTAGCCACAAAAGCAGAGATTTATTTTAGGACATATATGTTACATTTTCCGTTATTGGGAACGTTTCGATTTGGTAAGTTTTGAAAGGGTCTATATTTATTGAGTCTATATTTTTTATAAACCTATTTTTTTTCTTTTTTTAGTTACAGAAAGTTTCAAAAATCGGTACTTTTCCGTTTCGGGGGGGGGGGGCATTGGAAACGGTTAAATTCTTTTTCTTGCCAAATTAAACACTTAACACGAAATAACATGTTTTTTTTAAATTTCTACACACGTGCCATAAGCACTCAAACTCATGAATTGTGTGGTAGGTTTACCACGATTAATAAATTTTTCTGGTATTTGGCGATTTTTTTCGTTGCATTTTTACAGTCCTTCGAAACGAAAAAAGTACCCAAAAAAATCTTTATATTTCACCCGTTATAGATTTCTCTTTCTTCTTTAGATCCTTGCCCTCCTGGTAGTTACACGAGCGGACAAGACTCGTCATGTTCCTTGTGTCCCAAAGACTTCTACATTGAAAAAAAAGCAGCAGATTCTTGCTTTCCATGTCCTGATGGTAAGAAGACTATAATAGAAGGTGCGGATTCGGAAGATCTATGTGTGTGTGAGTCATCAAATTTTTTTTAATTATTACATACCATCAAAACTGGGAACATTAATAATGTGAGCTAGGAATATGATTTTTTGGAATTAAAAATGCTTTTCTGTTTTTAGTAGTTCTAATTCGCATTTATACAAGAAATGTTTTACATCACTTTGCTCTTTCTCGTGTACAACAGTATATGTTTTCCCCTCTTTTCCTCTTTCTATTACTGAAGGAACTAAATATTCAATTGCTAATTAAAAATGTTTCTATTTCATTTGTTCTCGATACTTTTAGAAGACTTTTAACGGTATTTGTAGCAAAAATATTAGTTACTAGTTCATCCATATTTCATTTCTACAATTAATGACATTTTTTCTGTTTCAGATATTGACTCTTCTGGAAGACCTTTAGAAACTCCTTCCACAAAATTATTAGTTCTAGGAATCTGTGCAGCTGTCTTTATTATGACTGCGTGGTTAGTTTTCATATAGAACATTTTAAAACTAGTATTAATATTTTTCAAAGAAAAGTTAATCTTATATATAATATAATTAGATTTCATCATTTGAAAAAAAAGCACAATTTTATATAAAACTTTCTTTTTTCTCAGTTTTTCTAATTTTAAATGCGGGTTACTAATAAATAATAAACAAATCAGTAAAAAAAATTATATTTGAAATTAAAGCATAAGGAAGGGATGGGAAGGGGGTGAATGATTTTAATTTGTTATCGAAAATTCCAGAGCTCTACCGGAAGCAGACATTCACGCAGAACGGACTAAGAATTAAATATTTCTCTTTATATAATTAATGTATTTACAATCTCTTAGCTTGAAAGGTTTCACGTAATTGAAATTCAACTTGAGGTAAGCCGGAAAAATTGTTCTTGATAGTAGAAAACAAATAAAAATGGCAATAAAATATCTTGATAATATAACATTATCCTAAATATATAAATTCGACATATTCTGGCTCCCATATTGTGTGTGTGTGTGTGTGAGGCAGCTTAATTTCTCTCTTCTTTCGACAATATCTAAGAACACGATTGTACATTAACAGAATAATTTTTACAATATCTAGGCGTTCAAATATATTCAGATAATTGAACAACTAATGCTGGTGTAAGGCATTGATGGGAAAATTTTGCTTACCTAAAAATTCTATCTGACACGTTACAGATTTTAAGACTAAAATACGATAATTTTATTTTTATTTGTTGGAAACAATTCATTTAACCCTTTAAACGGCATTAGCCAAGTGATAAACCAAACATTTAAAAATAATTTTTAGATAAAACTATGAGATTTTTAACAGTATTTTGTGTGTGTGTATGTGTGCAGAAAATCAATTTTTATTTCTCACTGAAATCAATAGATGGCTGCACCAAGCCATTTATTGTATATTTTATTTGAAAAGAAAACCCTCAAAGGTGGCTAATATTTCGAAAGGGGGCGTTTTTAATTATTTTTTTTTTTTTTGCATGTTTACACAAACATTTCCATAAGCATGAATATATTTTTTCAAAAATAAAATTAAAAAAAGGAAGAATTTTTTCGAAATTGACTTGGAATTTTTTGTAAGTGCAAAAAATGATACCAAACTTAATAAATATGAATAAAATTATTAAAAAATATATTTATTTTATTTTTTTATACGTTAAAATAATCGAAAAAACAAATACAGACAGTCGAAACTTTCTTTGCTACATTCATACTGAAGAATATTCATATGTATATGTATGTCTTTATAGAATTTTTATAATAAATTGTATTTTAACCCGCCGTTTTTTTACTAGCTTCTAAACAGGTTAGCTATCATTAATATAAGATAAAAATACGAAAATATTTTCTTCATACTTTTGTCTCAGCTTAACAGGATTAAATTCCAACATCCTCTATAAACAGAATTTAGACTGTTTTATTATTCGGGAAAACATGAACAAAACTTAGGGAAAAAAAAGAGAAAAAAAAACCATTTATTTGTAAATAAAAAAAGATAAATGAAATTTTAAAAAAATGTGAAACTTACATGTTAGTATGCAGGCAAAATTATTAAAAAAGGATGTAATTGATTTCTTTCAAACGAATCCAGGACATCGCAGTAATTTTATGATAACTAAGCAGCATTTCATATTATAAAGTTTCGTCCCAACAGTTAACTTTGTTAACTAAGTTATAGTCACAGTCTGATTCCGAAGACTTTAAATTGAAATAATAATTGCTGCTTATCAAACTTAAAGTGATCGTTACCAAAAGTAATGACGATATAACTAAAAGTCCTTGTTAGGGATAGTTTGGAAATATAGAAAGGTCAGTACTAATTAAAGTTTTGATCTTTTTTCTTGACCTTAAATATAAAATTAGGCTGTTTTAATGCCAAGGAGCTGCACTCTTAGTCATTTAAAAATTGAAAGTAAATTATTTAATAGTCTATAATTTTTGATAAAATAAACTTAGTATTTCAAATAATTTTGTGCTTAAGCTTTATAACAAATAAAGAAACTATATAAATTACTAATCTATTATATGTGGAACACTTCTTGGATGGCTAAATACTTTTCAAGTAAAAAATAGCCATTTTTCAAAAAATAAAGCAGTTTATTTGCAACATTTTTTTCCTCTTCTTTCTCGTCAAAAAATATGTTTAAAAAGAAATACTAATTATGATTGTATTACTAGAATTTTTAATTTTTATTTCTATTCAACATGTTAATTACCATTGTAAACAGTCCTTATTTTAAAAATAACTGAACTGAATTCAGTAGCGCAACAGCCCATGAGGGCCAAGGCCTACTGTGCCTATCTCAGTTTACGTGACCTTAGGTGTTGGGGTGCGTGAGCAGGTGTTTTGGTCAAGTGGTCAGTCTGACGCGAAACCCTCAGTGTTCAGTTCCTAAGCAAGTTTGGTTCTTATTTATCGACTCACTGAAGGAAAAAAAGGCTGAGTTGATCTTGCCCAGCTTGAGATTTGAACACCGGACCTGTGGTATTTTAGGAATGCCATAAATTAAAAAGAGTCAATAGTCCTAATAGAAAACTTTGGGTAGCACAGAAAACTTAGCAATAAACTTTTTAACAAGCACTCTTTGTTGAAAATATACGTATTGTAATAAAAAGAATTACTTCATTTTTTTCTTTTTGAAAATAAGTTGTTAAATTGAATTTCTAGCTGTTGTCTCTAAATTATTTTTGCCGTATAGGAGCAAATATTGAAAATTTAATCCACTGAAAAGATTCCTTACAGAAGAAAATATTGATTTATTCAATTGCAATCTCTATCATTTTTATTTTCAATCCCTAAATATAGATCTTGCTCTGTGGTTAAGCCTTTCTATAAGATGAATAATTTATTGTCTCGATATGGCATTCATCCTGATTGAAAACAATAACTTCATAAACATTAATCAGTTATCAGAAACTGGGTTTGAAAAATCTCTGATGTTATATTAATGTATAACAATTTTAAATTGAATTGCATGTTCCTTCAATTAAAAAGTTTTTAAAAGTTTAAAGCACGCTTTTTATTCTTAATAATATAATGAATTTATTTAGATGAATATGTAGTACATATATACATAATTTATTATTCTAATTTCAGGATTCTGATAACTGTTTATATGCTTTGGTGGTTCAAGAGAAGAAAACCACCAGTCGATAAGGTGAGTTAGGTTATGAATTCAAATACGTATATTACTGAATATATTCTTGGTGCCATTTTGCATCGTCACACCTCAGGTGCCTCCCTCTGGGAAGGAAAATGGGCGTCAAAATTACATCGCAGCGATTGGTATTTCGCCTATATGGTGCTGCACTAAAAAGTGATACCAGCTTCTGGTTAATGTACTAGGTCTGCAAATGTAAATACCATCCGCTGCACATTGGAAGTAAAAAAATAATATAGAATATAAAATTCAACATTTGAAATATTAAAAATGATACTAAGAAACATAATTATTCATCAACCCATCTATAACTGGAAAATGAATTAAATTTAGGGGGGGGGGAGGAGACTTAAAATTGCGATTAAATGCAAATATACGATAAGAAAATGTCACTGAAAAACCTCAAAAAGTTTTCCTCATTCTGAGAACGAAAACAGAAAATTAATTTCATGAAGATATTTGAAATGGATACTTAAGTCGAATTCACTCTTCAAAATGGAACCCCATTTGTATGATTTGAAAATGAAGTATCAATAAAAACTAATATGCTTTAGAAGGAAAATATCTGGTGAGATAATATATTGTTGGGCATTCAAAATGCAGTACCTAGAAACACAAAAAAGTGATATTTATTGGACAAAAAACATAAAATATAGGGTTTATATTACAGTACATTTCACGTTGTCTAATACGGAGATCCCACCCTGGCTGACGATAACGCTGTCCAATATGAAGATCCCGCCCTGGCTGACGATAAAGTTGTCCAATATGAAGATCCGCCCTGGCTGACGATAAAGATGTGTCCAATATATGAAGATCCCGCCTGGCTGACGATAACGTTGTCCAATATGAAATCCCGCCTGGCTGACGATAACGTTGTCCAATATGAAGATCCCGCCCTGGCTGACGATAACGTTGTCCAATATGAAGATCCCGCCCTGGCTGACGATAACTGTTGTGAAAAAAGCATTGAAAGATAAAGGATTTGGATAGGTCAGTCCACGCTGTGTTCCAGCATGTTTGCAAAACTTTATCCAACATGACAGCAAATGGTACATCTTCAGCCAGTCTTGTACCAATCATCTACCAGATAGGTTATATGGGTGACAGGTGAAAAAAAAACAGGCAAGCTATGGCAGCAATGCAAATCGACGAGCGATGAAGAACAGTTGAAGTTGTATGCCACTTTGGTCCCTCATTGTCCTGCTGAAATATAGCAGCAGGCAAGCTTTAAAAGAAAACGACGACAACAGGTTCTAAAATTTCAAAGACAAGTAGTGGTAGTTGAATGTATCGACAATGCGTACCAGGAAAATGAGAATAAAACCCGATGGTAGCTTAAAAATAATGCTAGGTCAAGAACTGGTATCTTGTAATCTCTCGCCTCAGTGCCACCAAATTCGGATATGACTATCGTGGTATTGGGAAAATAATTCAATACATACGGAAAAGTTTCTTTTAGACGTTAACTATGATAAAATGTAAACTAATTTATACATAGACAAATGTACATCATAACTTAGTTCTTTCTGAGCCATTAACACTGATATCAGTTTTGTCTTTCTGCAACGAAAACAGCGGAGCGGAATTTATTAAAATTGTCCGATTTTTTTTTTGGCAGCACATCAACTGATTGAATTATGAATAAATATCAAGAAACATATATTTTACTCTCATTTTCTCTTACCGTATATTCAAATGTTTTACTTTCTTTACAACAAGAAACAAAACAGGAAAATAGTAGAGATGTTAATGCAGATTGTCTTATCAAAAAATAATTCGTGAAATTATTTTCTACTTCTACATTGTCATGGAAACGCACACCACTGAATTCTAACAAAAGTTAAACATGGGATACTTTTTTATATACATAAAGATTTTTTTTAAGTATGAAATTCAGATTCTTTCTCCTGTAGCAGAACTTTAAATCAATCACATCGAGTTCGAGTTAATGATATCTGTAATCAAAAAATAAAACCAAAAACGCAATCTTCTTGGAAAAATCGTTTCTTGCGAAAATTGAATTTCTTTTAAAAATTAATCTACTTAATAACATTCATCTCCATTTTTGAGTATAAAAAAATGTATCTACAAATTAGTTTCAGAATAATTTGATATTACTGAATTTTGCCTTATAATAGGATTTCTTTATCTATGTAGAATCCACTAAAAAAAAAAAAAGACGATAACTTTTTACGTTTTATGATCATTAAGTAATTACCATTTAAAAGAAAAGACCTTTTATTATTTAGAGTTTGCAGAAAATAATTATAAATCAGCTCATCTATCATGATTAATACGTATAATTTTTAGTTATACGTTCGTTATACAGGGTGTCCAGCCTTAATGTGACCCAATAGCTAATTCCCGATCCGTTCGGTTTAGATATACACTTCCAATTTGAAAAATGTTTTAGAAAAGGTAAAGAATGTTTTTACGTGCTTTTCGAACAAAAAAGCCCATTTAGAAAAAATTTACAAAAATTAAATTTTTATACGGTCCCCAGGTCTTATAATTTATATTTAAGAAAAGATGCAGCACACAAAAACAAAGTAAACACAAAAAGTTTCATTTTACTACAATAAAAACTGACCGAGTTATGCCTACATAAAATTGAAGCATCTGAATTGCTCAGAAAAGGGGGTCGTAATAAATTGAGTTTAGAGAATAGTAATTCACTATCTACAGAAAGAGCAAAAGAAAAACATCATAGTAATATTGAAACATCGTAGTAAACATCATAGATTGGCAATTTGTATTGCTGTGTGGCAAACAATAAAAGTTAACTTAAAGAAATACAACTTGTACCGAAAAGATTAAAACAGCTTGTTTTAACAAATAGCAGCAAAATAATACAGGATTTGACGCTCAAATTATAGAATAATGTGGAATGATGCACCAATCATGAATCAGGGGCTTTATTATATCAGAATGACCAAATTAGCTTAAATAATGGGGAAGGCACGAGACAGGGAATACGTCTATTGCAACTTCCAGTTTTATACAAGCGTTGAACAGCACGGGCAATTGTACAATAAGATGGATGTCTTCGAGTGGGAAATTTAATGGCATAAAGTCTTGCCGCCGCTCTCTTAGTTGGATTACCCTGCCCATAAAACAGTACCATTTCGCAGTACTCTTCATTTGTATACATCTCGTTCTCCCGTACTAGAATTTATAGTATTAGAATACGACTGTATGCAATTGCAAGCTACTACACAACAGATTTTTAACGTTCGTCATGATCAGCAAAAACGCAGCAAATCAGACTAAAGCCGCAGTATATAAGTCTATTTTCTGGAACTGCTTTTAAAATGTTTTCTTCATCCAAAATATTTTATTTTTTCTACTTACACGTGCACAGAATAAATTTTATTTCTTGAGTACTCAAATATTGTATTATTAACGTATGCTATTAAATTTAAAAACGATTTACATAAAAGTGACGTGCAAGAGCGAAAGTTTCTTGGCAGAATTTCAACTAATTTTACATTGGAGACGGCCCTTTACAAGCTTCTTGAAAATGGCCGAGAAAATGGATAAAATATGTGTTTTTTTAAGTTCCATAACTCAGCCAGTTTTTATCGTAATAAAATGAAACTTTTTGTGTTTACTTTGTTTTTGTGCACTGGATCTTTTTCTAAATATAAGTGATAGAACCTGGGGACCGTATAAAAAATTAATTTTTGTAATTTTTTTTCTAAATGGGTTTTTTGGTTCGAAAAACACTTAAAAACATTCTTTACCTGTTTCAAAACATTTTTCAAATTGGAAGTGCATATCTAAACCGAACGGTTCGGGAATTAGCTATTTGGTCTCATTAAGGCTGGACACCCTGTATATACTACGCTATGTTCCCTCGTATAATGTTTATCTAACGATATTAAGAAAAAGAAAAAGTCACATTTCTCTTTTTTACATAAATGTAAAAACACCTAGTTTGAAAAATGTTCTGCGTAGATTTTTTATATATACACATATATATAGATTACATATCATGTGTTTTTAACATCAAATTTTTACTTAAAATTTTTTTGATAATAGTTCCGGGAAACTTTGAGAAAAAAAGTGAATCAAATTTTTTTTAGCTTCCACGTTTGACATGCATAATCTTTGTATCGATACTCAATGAAAGATTATACATAGTGACGATATTTACCGAATATTTTTCATATGCATGTTGTTAATGTACGCAATAATCAAGTAGGAGGTTTTACTTATTTCACTGTCAAGGTTGTGGTTGTTGTAGTGATGAGAAATCTTTTGGTATAAGGAAACCTGTAGCGTAACGTTCACCCCCGCATCGGGGGGGGAGCAGGGTTCTAGGGGCCAAAGCCTGACTGCCGCCAAGTACTTACCCTTTGTGAGATCCGGCTTGGGGTCCAAAAACTGACTTTGCAGGGGGCCTTAATATTCTCCGTTACGCCACTGAAGGAAACATCTTTTTTAGTAGCATTCAACCGGACGGAGGCTATGATTGTTGGAAAAATATCGTTCGATGCATTCTGATGTAATCTTTAAAAAATGCAAACTGTTAATTTTCCAAGAGACGCGGTTACAATTAAATCCCGTCATGCAGGTAAGCAATAACTATTTACGTGCGAGTCCTGAAGGCCAGGACCGTTAAAAATTAAAATGTTATTCAGGATGAAGTTAAAGGGAATTATATTTCATATATATATATATATATATATATATATATATATTGATAATCCTATCTGTGAAATATTATTCTAAAATATTACATAGAAAAATGGCGTTAATTAAATTTTATTTATGATTCTATATAAGTAGCAGAGAATTGAAATTTACAACTGTTTTTGGTTTATAAGTCTTTTTGCTTGTATATTTTTTTCCCTCTTTCATGCTTTAATTTTCATTAAATTCTTTTAGATATGTTGAAAAGCAATTCTAATATCAGTTTTTTAAAAGGGGAGGTTATTCTTCACTTTTTTAATATTTTATGTCAACCTATGATAATTCAGTGATTTAAGTTACCGCGATATATTAAATGAGTCCCAAGATCGAATTTTGACTTCGCCAGACCGTCGCATGGAGAATCGGGCTACTTAATGGTCCTCGTATATTACATTATGGAAATAAGGTATAAGCTTGTATGCCCATCATGTCACTTACCGCAGTTCAGGATTACAAAATCCATATTCCTATTCAAGTCTAGCTTAACGTTAATTAAAACTGATCAATCACAAGCAATCAAAATAGTACGAAATAGTTTCAAATTAGTTTCGCATTTTCAGATTATCTCTCGCATAATAAATTTCATCGTACTGCGTGTAGTTATCGCAATTTGTTATAAAATAAACATGCTCACAATTAACATTCTTAACTATAAAATAACACACTTCATAATAATTAACTTAACTTATTTATATTGACAGATCTAAAAAAATCCTGTAATGTATTGAAAAGAGACTGGTTTTAAGGGTAAAAAAATATATTCTTACGTATCAAAGTAAAACTTCTATTTCAGAATTAATTATAATTTTGTTATCATTATCTGTCTAATAGCTTATATATTACTATTAATTAATAAAAACATATCAGTTTTAATGCTTTTAACACTCGTCAGATAAATTTTCCAACATGCAAATTCTAGAAAAAAGCTTCAAATTCTATTAGAAACTTATTGTTTTGGAAAACTAAATGATTCTACTTGTGGAACAAATATTTTTTTCCGAACACGTCATTGTCATTATGAAAGTTGATGAGATAGAAAGAAAACATTCGAAAGGAAATGGTTACAGTTAGCATTCTAATTAGAATAAGATGCTTCGAACGCACGTTATAAATCATTTAAGTATTTTGCAATAAAAATGCCTTAATTACTTTTCTTCCAATCAAGCAGTAGCTAATAACACATAAATTTTGTTTTTAAATAACTTTATTGATTATTTTATGCATAGTTGCAAGATGAATGTCATTAGGTTTCAAAGGAAAGATCATTAATAACTTTGCAGTTAATGTGTTTCAGTTTTCTTATTTATTGATTGTATTTAAGGGTAAACAGGAACAAAACTTTCAGTTTGCTTATTCATCATTATCGTAATTTTAGTTCATTAGTAAATGAAATGGTAATTCGGGTTGGAGGTAAACTACATCAAAAGAAAACCATTTTCTATTTGAACAGAATTTAGAGATAATAGAAAAATATATGGTATATTCTTTGTTCTAGAATGTTTATGAATTTCTTAGGGTCAAAGTGAGAGGGTTTATGCATGAATCTGCTAATATAGAAAAAAACATGTTTAGATAAAACATTTTTTCCCCTTCTTTTTTTAACATTTTTCATTAGCCTTTTAATTGTTTAATGTTTTTGTTGTTTTGAATGGAATCTTTGTACTCAAAGGGGGGAAAAATCTTTCAAAGTCAGGTCTGAATCCGAATTCCAGCTTGGTCAGTGATACTTTTATATCTTATGTTAAATATACTACAGGTTGAGTTCTATGCACAGTTTCCACAGATAATATATTCATATTAACCCATTGACGCCAACTACGAGATATTTAGTTGTAAGCGAATGTTCTAAAACTGCCGGCTACACGATATCTCTTAGTTTGAGCTGAAATGTTAGATTTTGATTACATATCTCCATTTGAAATAGAAATTATGAAAGGAGAGATGGAAAATTTATATAGCGCAGAAAACATATTAATTATCAATTTTTGTTATTAAAATTATAACTTAGAACAATTAGATTATAATATAATAATTATATATATATGAATATATTCCAAAAATTAAAAAATACTTTTATTGTTGCTGTGTTTTATGAGCTTTAAAGCAAGGGCTGTGCTTCTGGAAAACACTGGAGAAAAATACCTAGTCTCCTTACTTTTTTTTTTTTTTTTTGCGTTGTACATATTTGACATGGCTTAGTAGGGATCCTTTTTTTTCAGTCGGAGGAAGATGTTCTAAGTAATAAAAATCAGTCGTATTTGTATTTTAGTTGCTGACTTCTCCTGTATTCTCCTGTTGCCATCAAATAAATGCATAATTGATTCCCTAAATTGATGCGTCCTCATCTTTTTATTAACTCGATTTCTTTGGTTCTAAAACTTGTATGCATTCTCCAGGAAGATTTCGAAGTAGGGTAGAGTGATTTTCTTCTAACAACAGTTGGTTTTCCTGTAGTTCGCTAATTATTATTTATCAGTTCATTTTCATTATTTTACAACTCTTTATAACTACCATCACCTTATAAGTTTTCCCCAGAGAGGATTATTACACGTCTGTATGAAAATCTGACATAACATTACAAATCTGTCTGTCGCCAGATTAAATTAGATGTGTGTGTGTGTGTGACAAGCTTGTAAAATCAAACAAAAAGAAAAGAAAATCTTTGTATATAAAGATTTTTATTCAAAAAGAACCGCTACAAAATAACTCATAATTGGTACTCAGCACAGGAATCTTATTCAATGACGCCAGGCTACTAGTTATCTTGTAGTGTTTTTTTTTTAAATAAAATTTACTGTAAATGCTATTACGATGTTGTATCAATAAATTGCATGTTTTCTTCAAAATAAAACTTTGGCACCCAGGGCAAGACATTAAATTTGCCTGGCAGACAATGGGGTTAATATAAACTGATGTGGGGTTTTAATATATATATATTACACAGTAAATCCTTAAGGTATCCGACTACCCTAAAATTGTGAATTTTCCAAAAATTGACAATTTTTTTTTATGATTTTATTTTATGGGCCATCTTATTAGCTTTATAAAAATACCACGTTTATCATTTTCCGTTTGCTAGAACAAAAACTACAAGTGTTTTAGTAAAAGCAGATGCTTTACTTTAAGAAGATGTCATACTTTAAAACGCGTTTTACTCGAAATGTGATTTTTTGAAAATAATCAAACGGGGTCAGCGATTGCTAAAAAAGTTTTGAACATAATTAGCTGAAATTTTTTCTGCAAGTTCTGTATAACAGTAGAATTTTTTAACCTTCAGATTTATCAATCACTGTTTTATTACAAAATGTACAGTCCTTTATGTGAATATAATCACTGTCTTTTTAATAATTTTCATACAGTAACCGAGATAAAATGCTCTGGTTTTTGTAAAAAAGAAAATATCTCTTATCCTGAAGGTCATTTCAAAATTGAATAATATAGCAAGACATTAGATTGAAAACATTGAAAATTCGTTCATAAACCTTTGGTGCAGAATGGGCCGCGTTTATGCTATTTTTTGTCAATTTTTACCTATTTTTTCCCATTTTAGTAATAATAATTTCTTTTTCTCTTCTTACTTTTAGCACATTTTTCTTAAAATGCACTAAACAAATTTAAAAATAACAAAAACATCCCCATATCTCCTTTTTAAAAAAAAAAAAAAGTTGTCGCAACACGCTCGAACACGTTCGGAGAACTTTTTTTAAAAAAAAAAATAGCATATTTAAACATTATAAATGCTTTTTAGGAATCAATATCAATAAATACTAATATTTAACTAACAATATTTAAAAAGAAATTATCTAAATTTTACAGAAGTCCCAATTATAAGTGAAATTTTAGCAATATTTTTGAAAAAATTCAAAGCAATTAGAGGAAAAAGTAATAAACTTATACCAGTAAATATATAACTAAAACAAAGTAGATGCATTTATCTAGAAAATGTACTACATAAAATTTTAATGTTTCATTAAAATTTGAAAATTTTAGAGCTGGTTGAGTAAACATTATGAGAAATGTGACATTCCTTATGAAACCTTTATTTAAATAACAGGCCATAACTCAAAAAATATTTATACAATATGAAATACTTTAGTACATTCTCTAGAATATACTATAAATGTCAGGTTCAAAATGTTTTATAGAAGAACATTTATAACATTTTGAGTTGTCACACTCGCCATGACAGATTTCGAACAATTTAAAAATGTCCGCTTCTGGTAGATCAAAGACCTACTTCTGCTTTTTCTATTTTTATAAAATTGACTGTAACTTGACATGTAGGTAACGGAGAAACAAAACAAAGTATGTTTTGTAAGCCAAAAGGTCCTTCTGTTCAATAAAATAAAAAACAAAAATATATGTTTTGACCGAATTTGGTCATTTTCGACGTGTTTGGATATTTTAAGATTTAAAAAAAATAATAAACCTACAAATTTTCACAGCATAAAATAAAATTCTATTATAAGAAAAAAGGAAATATAAAATTATCGAAGGAAATTGGAAAAAAATACTTGATTCAGACATAAATGAATATATTAAAATATGCTGCTTTTCTCACGTTAGAGCCTGCTTTTTCACGTTACCAGAATTTAATGTAATATCGAAGAGAATTTTTCTTTCACTTCATTTATATCAATCATATATTCGATTAGAAAAAGTGTTTAAAGTCTGTTCTTTTTTTCTACAACTTTATACAATAAGAAATTAAGGATGTGGTGCTGTACAGCTGTTCAGTTCTCAAATGCTGGAAGAAAGTCGATTCTTTATTCCTCCCCCTCTTTCTTTGCCTCTTTTTTTTTCTTTAATGTTTTCAAAAGTTTTTCGATTTCGTGTTTGTTATAAAATCTGGCCTCGCCAATCTCGTAAGAGTATGGACCACAAAGATTTATTGTATATTATTGGAGGGTCGCCAAAAAACATGAAGACGTTTTTTTTATTTATTGCTTGCATCATGTATGTTTATAATTTGTTGTTACAGGAAAACAGAGTAATAGCAAAATACCTCCATTTAATGTGTGTATTCCATTAATTTATTATTTTTTAAATGATCCGTTTTATATAGATTTTTGTAGTAACAAAGCATAATATTCCAAATGTCCTGATTTTTAGAAGACTGATTCTAAATTTTCATCAATCAAGCGGCTCCTACTTTGTGATCATTTTAATCGATTATAAAAATACTTAATCTTTTTAATTGTTTCTTCGATACAACAATACAAATTGTAATAAACGGGTCTCCCATTCATTGATGTTTGGGAGTTAGAATAAAGATCAGCCATAGTCAGAACAATTCTAGTTTATATTCCTTACTAAATATCAAGAACTCAGGGTAGGAAATGCACCTTTAATAAAGTTTAGAAACAAAAGTATTGTAGAAGATATATTTAATAATTGATAATATTCAATTAACTTACGCTTGGCACTCTTTTATTATTTACGATCTGAATAACCGTAATTCTTTTCTCAGCAATTCGACATCTGGTCGATATCATTCAATTATGACTTATTGACTCAATTGCCAATTAACAAATCTTTAAATATTAAGCAATTAATCGTCAAACCGCTCTCGACTAGCTTTCCATTATTTCACGCTAAACATTAACTTCTATAATCTAACCTCTCTCTCGAACCAAAAGTTAATGCTTAAATATAAGCCTTCATTTACATAAATCGCGTCTTCTTCTTCGGGAAAAGTTTTCAATTCACCATATTTAAAGAAATAGTTTTTCTCAAGAGGATTAGTAGGAGGTTCGTGGATAGACCCGTTACAAAATTATAAGTCTGTAGTCACCTAAAATCATATAACATGCTTTTAAATAGTCGCACATCCGGTTTAGTGGCTACTGATTCTGACTGCTGTGCCGTAAGACCTGGGTATGAATCCTGGAGAAGGCATGGATGTTTATAAATGTATAATGCCTTTACGGCATGAGGGTACTCTAAATAGCCATCGAGCTGCAAGTCCTCTCATGAGTTTGGTGGAAGGGGAAGAGACGTGGGAGGCCCTTGACTAACTTCAGGGTGTTCTCCATCAAAATTGGGGTAGAAATGAATCAAATCGTTCTATCACCCGCATGATGCTACGGCTAACGACATAAGTACATCCAGCCCTTTGCAGAGAGGAAAATCGTGGGCCTCGATCTGGCACCGTTAAGCAGGTGGCATTAGCAACAAAAAACAATGCTTTAAACTAGGGACGTGGTCATGGTCGCGAACTCATGGCCAGCGTTATCAAGTCACGGGTTTCAGCTGGTGAATCTTCAGCTGCACAGATCCGCCAGCTTAAGTGTTCCACTGTACTCGATTTTGGTTTAAATTTATGAGGTCTGTCACCAATAAGCCTCGAGTTTCTTCAGAGTGCGTCTTTAATTGTAATCAAATCAAAAAGGGGACATGGTACGATTTAAGCAAAAAATTTTATTTAAGGATTTTCAAAATTATTTTGGTTGCCTCCTACGTGTGTATACTATGTAAAACAGATTTTGTGCTCAAAATTTCATAAAAAGCTAGCCATTTAATTTTTTAAGGAAAAATTTGTGAAGCGATTTTAAAATGCTACTCCTCCTACAAAAATTTACATACACGCATAAAATTTGATTTACAAGTACGTCAAACTATGCGTAACAAAGTTGGTATGGGTTTTACGATAACATGATTAGCATTCGTACAATGCTTCTTTTTATGAATGCTTATTGAAAATTCCTTACAAATTGTACAAATTCTGAGTTCAATTATTTTTAAAAAAATAAGTATTGCTTTGATTCAAAAATGGATACCAACTTTTGTTACATGTACTATTAGCAATAGGTAAAAAAAATTCAAAGCATTAGGCACAACTGAAAAAAAAGCCTTAGCATTTTAAATGATGACAAACTAGTTATTTCATCTTTATCAGAGATAAGTAAGTTTAAAGTTTTGATTTGCTATAGGGATGTGAATAAAAAAAATGCAAAAGCTATCGTAATTCTGTGTTTTTTAAGTTAAGAGCTTTCAAATTTTGTCAGGTTATAGAAAAGTATATAAAGAATAATTTAAGTTAAAAAAATTAAATGTGATTTTTTTGACCGATTTTTGTCAATTGAATCATATTGTGTCCCCTTAAACTAGGAAATTTGTCCCAGTAGATAAAAGGTTTCATTAAGAAGATAAATATGTTTGAATCGTTATAATTGAATGTCATATCACGTGTTTGAAATAGTTTTACTTTAATGGACAAAATTAAGGACTTCATAATATAACAGACGAAGAAAGGAATGAATTTTACTGAG
The DNA here is from genome assembly GCA_019973975.1 of Trichonephila clavata. Taxonomy (NCBI): domain Eukaryota; kingdom Metazoa; phylum Arthropoda; class Arachnida; order Araneae; family Nephilidae; genus Trichonephila; species Trichonephila clavata. The sequence continues at coordinate 18,802 of BMAO01008788.1, read as the reverse complement.
AGAAAAAAAACAATTGATTGCTTCGAATAGAAGCATGTAATGAAACCAAATATGTTGCGTTACTGTAGAACGGTAAAATCAATAAGTAACAGGATTCTTGGGGTATTTCTCAACTGGTAAAAATTTATCAAGTTCAGTTAAAAATTAATTATTGCTTTATGCGTCAGCAAGTTCAAAATATTTTGTTTCTTGCGCACTTTCTTAAAAAAAAAAGGTAAAAGCTCTTAAATCTAGTAATATTTTTGGTTTTTGAAAATTCAGGAAAATGATCCTTGAATGACGATATCAAATTAATAGAGTTTTTAACATATGTGATACAGAAATGTCAACGCACATACTGGACAATGATGAATTTTCAAGAATTATGTACTGTGACTCGTCGAAGATGAAAGAGCACAAGGTTCCGTCAATTCGGGAGCTATAATCCGTGCATTCATTTTTAAATCATATACGACTACAATACCGTAAAATCACTGTATAAAAATAATAGTACTTACTCTAGACCTTACTCGGTATAATGAATATTCTTATCAGGAATGAAGTATTGATTCCAGGTTTTAGATAATTCTTTTTTCTGATAAGACATGTTACATTATACTATACTGTTCGAATTAATTGGGCAAATAGTAAAAAAACGATTTTTTTCTAAAACCTTAGCTTTTAATCATTGCGTACCTTAAATATGCAGAAAAACCTCTGTATTAGTACGAAACATGTCCTCCTATAGCAGAAATGAACTCTTCAACTCGTCTTGGCATTGACTCCACTAGTGTAGCGCACATGTTCTCAACTTCATCATCGTAGAACTACACTTGTGTAACATTTTTTATCATTTGTTCTTATGCCGTGCAACTCATCTTAGCAAAACGATTCTTGAGATTATGTCATAAATTCTCAATAGGACTTAGGTCTAATGAATTACCAGGCCAATTAAGCACTTTTATTTTATTTTCCATTATAAAAATCTGGACCAATATCGAATTGTGTCTAGAAGCCAAACCATGTTGAAACGTTCCGTCAAATGTTTCCATGGATGGAACAATTCTACTGCGTAATATTTCTATGTATTTGACATAATTCACCATGCTTTTAAAAGGAATTAAGCTTCCATTGCCATTTCTAATGAAAAAAAACCCACAACATCTGTTTAGAAGGGTATTTTACAATCTGTTGCAATGATCTGACTGCAGAGTTTCAACTTCACTTCGCCTAACTGTATTTGATTTGTATCCTTCCACAAATAAATGCGTTTCATCACCGAAAATCACCTTCTTCTACTCATTAACAGTCCAAGATCAGTATTTTTGGCCAATTCTAAACGGTTTCCATCGTTTTCTGAGTTAGAAATTGCTTTTTCCTCTGTCTTGATGCCTTACGGTTAACTTCCAGAACCCTATTATGTACAATTGAGGTACTCACTTCAGCACCCTAATCCAATAAATCCCTTCGAAGGTCTGTGGTTTGTCTTGCTTTGATTTATTTTGCTATTTCTGAATATAATTTTTTCAGTTCTTGGAGTTATTTTCTGTTTGAGCCCACATTTTCCTTTTCTTTTTGGAGACGATAGCCAAGAATCTTGAAATGTTCTTAAAATTCTTGAAACACTTGATTTGCCCACACCATTGCCGTAACTATATCTCTCATAGTCATAAAAGTGTGTTCATTAAGAGCGATTATTTTAGAACGCTTCCTCATAGTAATATCCATCTCTGAACAAGCAAAAGTAACACGTATTATGTAGAACGCAAAATTATAACCACCAGCTACCTTACTGAAAGGCTCAAAACGGAACTACTAATGTACTAAAACCAATCAAACGAGTAAATTATAGTCAAGGTCGATTCGTCACATTACTTCTGGGCAGATATAATCGGTTTGAGGTGGTTCCAGACATAACTGGTAATCACATATCAACTTAGACAAGGGGGGAAAAAGTTTGTCCCATTTAATTTGAACAATATAGTACTTATTTTACACTATGCTGTATTTTTATTAACTCTTTCGTATATAGATGGAACGTGGAACTTTAACACAAAGCAGCCCTGAAGATCACATTTACGCTGAAATTGGTGAAAATCAGGATGCTACTGCACCAACAAACGATGATTCTATCTACACGGAACTTATTCCGAGTGATGAGTATGAAAAACCTAGATCGGCTAGTCAAGACACTATATATACAGAGATACTTCCGACTGAGAGTGATTATGAAGAGCCTATAAAGGGAAATAAAGATAATATTTACACAGAGGTACTTCCAAATGAGAGTGATTATGAAGAGCCTATAAAAGGAAGTGATGATCACATTTACACAGAGATACTTCCGTCTGAGAGTGATTATGAAGAGCCTAGAAAAGGAAGTAAAGATAATATTTACACAGAAGTAATTCCCAGTGAGCATGAATATGAAACAATCCAAGAACCTGAGGTAAAATAACTCAAAACATTCTTAAGAAATTCTCTTGTTCAAAATATTCTCAAAGAATTTTAAGTTAAAAAAATCAAATCGAATAATTTACATAGTTAAGACTTTTCATTTTTGTCAATGCTTATATATATTTATAAAACAGACAGACACTGTTTTACTTTTTGAATAAGTCGTATTTTTATTTAACTCCTTAACTGCCAATTAAAATTTCCCTCCCCAGTACCACCAAATTTCACATAGGCACCCATGTGTGGCGTATTGGAGGAGAGTGAAAAGGCAAAGATAAAAAAAAAAGTAAAATTTTGTCCGAAATAAGTAAATCCTTCGCAAGCCCCCCTCTGCCAAGGTCATTTTACTGCATTCCAAAGTCTTCGGAATTTTTTTCTGATAGCAATGCAAAGAAAAGGATCATATATCGGAAAGACGTATATATACGTCGAGACATTTAAAGCACCGGTTGAACGAGACGTATATATACGCCGGTGGCAGTTAAGGGGTTAAAAAATTATTCTTTTTACTGAACTGTGAGACGTTTACACTTTATAAGATTAAGATTTTTAACTTTAAAATTAAGATATGTCAAGATTTATTAATAAAGAGTCAAACCTTGAAGTCTACTTTATCAGATTATAGATAGTTTGATTCTTTCTTGTTGGATTACAACTACATCCAATGATACCGAAATCAGTTCACCAAGAAGGAGATTAGATACAACCATAGGAAACCCAATGTAAATAAATAGAGGTAGATCTGATAAGCAAATGCTCAAAGTTTAGTGCGAATATGAATGATCCCACACAGAGCAATGACTCTACAACTGACATACGCGGCCTATATAAAAATGGAGCATAGTGGAAGATCTATAAACGGGAAGGTTAGAAGAAATATTAAGTGGAATGTCAGGTGTAGAAGAAATTTCTTGCAATCAGCAGACTTTGTGAAGGGTTTATCAATGGCTTGATTACCCTCGGGTGGTCGATACGCCTTGCTGCTCGTTAGGTTTATCATTCCGAATGTACCATCAAAGAATGTTGAAATTAATATACACATAATGGAAATCTTGCACAGAATCAGGTGACTAGAGTAATAACAAAAAGAAACATTGAAAGATCATAAGCCAAGCGTTTTTAGATTCCACAGTGATTCGTTTTACTTTACAAACATTCGTAGGGATTCTTGTTTATATGTGCAACAGACACATATAAACAAGACACAGGAATCCTACAATTCCTAAGAGTTCCGAATTCTCCACGAACCATTTCTAGACAGATAGAGAAAGCGAATCTGCTATCAAAGCTCCCTTCATGCGAGCAGCCGTTACCATGAGAACATCGACAGCAAAATCTACATTGGTACAAACCCAAAGTGATTTGAAATGCCGCTGATTGGCAGTCTGTGGCGCTCATGATTACTATCACTGTGCGTGAGTATGGAAACATTCTGGGGACCTATAAACTTTCATTATTGATCAACGTAGTTCCCCCACTGCTGTAAATAGATCTGGGGACGGGGCATAACATACAATATAATTGTTTCAGCTTCGATGGGATGATGATTAGAAGAACATTAAAAAATCGGTGGTACGTGTTTAGCACCTGATATGCCTCCATTCCTGACCGATATTCCAGGTTACATGCCCGTCCTGAGACCAGCTCGAGTTCTTCTGGTGTGTGTTCAGACTCTTAGTGTTCTCGGATATGTCCCCTGTTGAGTACATTTGCGATCAGATGAAACGCGAGATATGAACAGTTTAAAAGGGGGTGTTCGAGATTTATGGGTAGACATACTTCAGGACAATGCCAGACGTTTGTTAAATTCAATGCCGTACTGTGTTATGTCATTTATCAGAGCAAGAGGCGTCCGATTCAATGTTGAAGATGGTTAGATGTATCATCCTGTAATTTCTTAATTGTCTTACTTTTTAAATCATACATATCTTTTATACTTATCATAATCTGTATTAAATTTCCGTTCATTCCAATGCTTCCTTCTTGGTAAACTTATTTCCTTGTCTGTGATGAATGAATATTATCAATTAATTTCTCTTATGCGAAAAATTTGGTCAGTTATAGCATATATTGTATAATAGTTGTAGATTTTGTTTGCTAAATTTCTTTGAATCTATTTCTACAGGAAAGTAATGAATCTCAAGAATCCCCCAGTATGAGCAGGAGTTCACAATCTCAAGCTCCCAGACCAAGAACCAGTAAAGATTATTATGAAACACCAATAATGAAACAAAGCAGTGATAGCGCATATCCAGTTTTTGTAACAAAAGGATATCCACGTTCCTTAGAGAGGACTACAAGTTCAGGCTTTCAACCATGGCTGCCATCTGTTGAAAAACCAAAGAAAAAAGTTGAAAAATCTGAATACGAGGAACTCGCCGAGATCATTCTAAAAACCTCAAAAAGTGAGACAAATTATCAAGATAGCAATAAGCTACCCGACTTGGAGGAAATGGGGTATGATGTAGAAACACTTTCAGAACTAATCAAAGCTCTTTCAAAAAGATCAAAAAGTAGTGACAAATCTAGAGATGATAAGGATACAACGAAAAATCAGAATGCAAGCGATCGTCGGCATAATTCTGAAAGTTTACCAAAAGCTCTAAAGAAAAGCAGTTCCGCCAAAGAAAAGTCAATAAATACAATTCGAAACAAGAACCTGAAAAAGCCTTAATAACAAAGTTGGATATAAGGGGAAATAGCCTACAAGATAACGACTTATGTATATGCTATAATTGAAATTGAAATGTTTAAAATTTTATTTATAGAATCAATTCTTTAAAGAAATTTTACTCTTTGTAAGCATTGGATTATAAAAGGTATTGAACATCCATATCATCTAATAAAACTGTTGTTTCATATTATGCAATCGCCGTTGATTTTCTTTAGCTTGTTTAATTCCCACATACAGTCGACTCTCGATAATTCAAACCTTCGATAATAAGAACCTCTCGATATTTCGAAGTATATGCTCAGTCCCTAGAAAATCTCTTGATATTTCGAACTAAAACAATACGTTTTGGTACACTTAATGTTTCGAAGTAAAATCTGTGGCTAGCTAGACTACATAACGTCATAATTCGAAGTTATCTTATAAAACTCCCGATAATTCTAACACTCACTATCACGTACAATCCTGTAACAAACAGATTGGAGCTTACAAGTTTTGCATTGTATTGTCTCTGCGTGTCTCCCCTGTAATGTAACCCCTTTGAGGACCCCTTCCCCTACCCCTCCTTCTACCCTTCTTAGTGTTTCCTGGTTCCTCAGGCGAAAAGACACTTTTATTGCTTTCCTTATTCAAGTGAACAATAGACAAGCCACACCTGTTGTCAGCCGTCCGTATCTTTCATTTTTACACGTGGCTTTGCCATTCATGTGTTCAGAAAGGATGGTCCGCTATTGTGAAGAAGAAATGCGTAGGATTGTGTATGTATGTATTGAATGTATTCTTTTCATGCAGGACTTTTAAATTCTGTATGATATGTATACTGTATAATTTGTACTTTCTAAAAATACTTCAAAATAATTTTATACACATGTACAATTATTGTTTTATTACGTAGATTCAAATTTAAATGTGTTACAAAAAATTTCTCGCGTATTTAGAGTTTTTTCCTACCCTCTTGATAATTCAAGGTTTTTCATTGGTCCCTCCAAATTCGAATTATCGAGAGTCGTCTGTATATTATAGAATATTTCAATTGGTTAATTTTTTAACAAAATAATTTTAAACTTTCAAAAAAGATATTTTTATTATTACTTTTTCCTTTTTTTTAAATCATTTTGGACAGTTAAGACAATCCAATAAAAAGAAGAATGGTAAACTTAATTTTATATTTCTCTTTTGATACTAGGTTTTTTTATTATCAGTATCTTTCAGAATAGGATAACCTATTCAAAATTATTTTAAAAAATTAATTCTTTCACTACATTAAATAAGATTTATTCCTTAGACCTTCTTGAATGTTGAATTTCAAAAGAAAAAAAAGTAATAAGCTTAAATACCTCAAATTATTTTTTGAAAAATACATGTCAGTATATATAATACTTGTAAGTATATAAGACTTAATAGAGTGTTGATAGAAGAAGAACAATCTTTAATTTTACTGCCAGGAACAAAAGCCAAGGAAAAATGCCAAAACATTTAATAAGTATCACAAGGAATTTTTGTACTAAACACACACACACAGTGAAGCATTCATCGATATTTTAAGTAAGGATAAAAGACAACAAAGACAAGCACTAAACATTTTAATTAAACTTACTTAATTTTGTTTATCGCCCTTGTATCATGATTTTGAAAGCATTTTATAATGTAGTAATAACTAAGAAATCAGTAGTTTTAGGGTAGAAAGTTTAAAGTTCGACCTTATATTTATTTTTAAATAATACTTTAATCGTTCATTGAAATTTAATTTATTTCTACAAAATAATCGTTTGAACATTTCCTAATAAAACCAGTCTGTTTGTAAAAAATATTCCTTTTTTTGTGGTATTTTTTTTATTTCTCGATTTTAAAGGTTAATCATACATGAGCAAATGTAAGCAAATTTAGAAAGAAGAAAGAAATCATTGCTGTTTGAGTAATATATAATTTCTCTTTAATAAAGTTAAATGTTCACGCCCTCTCCTCATATATATATAGTTCAAATTCTCAATCGTTAATGAAATACTTTATATTCATCTTCCAAGTACAAATACATTTTTTTAACTTGTAGTGGATGGCACTTGATGTTAATACAGTTTTTTCGAATATTAATTCGTTAATTAAATTAAAAAAGGAATAAATAGCAGCAAACAAAAATAATAGTCCAACAGCATAAATACATAGAAAGAAAAATCGTTCGTTGTGTCCCTGTAGCCCAACGGATAGCAAGTTGAACTTCTAATCCAATGATCGTGAATTTGAATCCCATCTAGGATGGCCTAATTTCTGAGAATGTGATTTCATTTTTTACTGTAGAATTTTATTAGAATAATTAAGTTTAATGAATGAAAAAATAGTCCGACACCCCATATAGAAAGGAAAATGGAAAATTTCAAGGAAAATCGCTTTCTATTTTGTCACTTAATATTGTGATTCTGTCATATGTATATATATATATATTTATATTAATTGTAACTATTTAATAAAAAGTAACTAAAATAAAACTTTCTTTGCTGATCTAAGTAGGAATTGACTTAACTTTTTTTAATGTTACAAGTTATTGTTATGTTCATTATTTGCTTCTCTTTATAGTTATTAATGTATTTTTACTCGACATAAAGCATCTTCGTGCTAATTACCTTTCTTAGATAATTGCTTGGGGAAAAGATAAATATAATATCTATCGAATTTAATGTAGCTCCTTAAAAATTAAAATAAAATATGGTACACCACTTGAAAATTAAATATTGTAATTGTCTTTTGAGGTACTTCAAATGTTGTACTTAATTAAATTTAAAGTAAAAAAACTACGCTATTTTTGAATTAAAGTGTAGGCTATTTTTCAAAAGCATACAATAGGACACGATAGCCCAGCGAGTACGGTCTTATACTTTGTAACTGGCAATGTCCCAATCGAGTTGCAGGTTCCACAGTCCTGGTTCTACTGAAAACTTGTCTTGTAGATGACGGGGTATATCTTAAACGAAGCTCAGAATGGAAGTTTTCTCGTGGACAGGTCTTAAATTTAGAAGATTGATGCATCAACTCAGTTATCCTCCTTATCATTTTATTTAAGTTCAAAGTTGTGAAGTTTGTCGCCATGCTTAGACCTGTCTAATTTCTAGTACGACACTAAATCAGGATTGGAAAAATTTAATTTACTCAACACTTTGATGTTTGCAACTTTTCTTACAGTAATATATGAATTCACAAAAAAGCTCTGGTAATAACAAATTCATATAACAAATAATAAATTCATAAGCTAAATTTACATATACCGTATTTATTTCAATCCAACCCGCCATCGATTCTAAACAGCACCCAAAATTCTCAACAAGTTTTTGTGAAAAAGTAAAAAATAGTGTAAAAGGGTTCTCATCGATATCCAATATTTACGAAATTTAGAAAAATTAAAATCAGATCTAATAAGAAGTGAATAATTAATTTATTTTACAAGTATTAAACACTTTTATATACATACACAAACCTGTAATTTCTCTAACCTTATCCCTACAAATTTTTTCGTCTTTGATTCTAAGCCACACCCGATTTTCAATACTAATAACATTGGAAAAAAAGTGCGGTTTAAACTCGAACAAATATGGTATTTTTCAATATTTTTCTTAAGCTCAGATAACTTCTTTAAGGATCATTCATAAATTATTCCATTTTAAATAATATTGATTGCATTTAATTCAAACTTAATGTTTTAGTTTTGAGAAATTTTAATACGATTCCCTTCTATATAAAAGCCATTTCTCTTAAATAATGCATTAATAACTGTTATTGGAATTATTTATTGTGAATATTTTTGAGATTTCAACGGGTATAGATTCTCAAAACTCTTCATACGTAGTATTGATTCATCAGTGAGTCTGTTCTTGAAAGATCTTGAATATACCTCAAGTTACCGACCTTGAGTAGCCAATTAATTCCGCTATCCAAGGAAAACTAACAAATAATAAATGCTTTCAAGATACCTATGGTAAGGGATACCTGTGATCTCGAAGAACGCCATCTCGAAAATTAAATAATTTACAATCATTGGATAAAGAGATTTGCATCAGCAGTTTCAAGATATTTGATTTATTTTTTCAGTGAGGCATCTTCAAATCTTCCCTCCAGATGCATATTTATTTGAGAAGGAAATTTTATAAATTTTTTATTCTTTCATAAAAAATGGCTTCCGAAGACTCCAAAATAGCGCTCATTATATTGCGATGATAACTATTGTTGTATTACTAGATGATGGTAATTTCATATTGAGTATCTTCCGATCTTACATATAAATGTTTGGATCATTCTTCTTCGTTTGTGGTGCGGCTTGAGATTTGTCTATTATTGACGTTCTCGTCAATTTTTATTTTTGACAACGCTGAAAACATTCATCTACCACAGTTGGACAAGCTTTGATTTATACTGTTCTAAGAAAACTACGTATTTTCAAGTGTTCAATGGACCATATTAAGGTATCCGACTACTTGCAACAACTTTTTTTTTACAAAAAAATGGAGATATGGGAATTTTTTTGTTGTTTTTAGATTTGCTTAATACATTTTAAGAAAAATATGCAAAAATTAAGAAGAGAAAAATAAATTAATATTACTAAAATGGGTAAAAATTGACAAAAAATAACATAAACTCGGCCCATTCTGTACCAAAAGTTTGTGAACAAATTTTTAATTTTTCAATTCAGATGTGTTGCTATGTTATTAATTTTTGAATGACATTTAGGGTAAGAGATATCTTAATTTTTACCAAAACTAGAGCACTTTAGCTTACTTATTATATAAAATTGCTTAAAAAAACACAGTGATTATATTCACATCAGGAACTGTAAATTTTGTAATAAAACAGTGATTGATAAATCTGAAGGTACACTTCTACTATCATTCAGAATATACACAAAAAATTTCATTTAATTATTTTTAAAACGTTTTTAGCAATCGCTGGCCCCGTTTGAGCATTTAAAAAAAAAACACATTTCGAGTAAAACGCGTTTCAAAGTATGACATCTTGCTTAAAGTAATGGCATCTGCTCTTACTAAAACACTTATAGTTTTTGTTCTAGTGAACAAAAAATAATAAACTTGGTATTTTTATAAAGCTAATAAGATGACCTATAAAATAAAATCATAAAAAAATTGTCAATTTTTGGCAAAATGCACAATTTTAGGGTAGTCGGATACCTTAATTTAAGTGTATCTTAAAAGTTTTTCATATCTAGGCACTAATATTTCATGATATTCATGAATCATGTCTGACTTTGGTGATTTTTTTCCTTTTCTATTTAACTTCCCTAATTAAAAGACACTTTAAAAAGCAAAAACGAAATTTCTCTTTACTTGTATTAAAAAAAAGCTTGCTACCTTATATGTTGTGTAAACCAGCATACGTTTTCAGAAAATTGCTGATTTGACCTTTAGATGAGAGTATGTAGTTTTTTTATTGCCATCGCTAAAGAAATTAAAACCATTCAACCACGAACAAAAATAAAATCAAAATAATTTTAAATCATAAAAGTTTCCTGTACATTTAAATTTTTCTGTATGTCTTTTCATACACATATATACATAAGGTGCGTATATCTTCTTAAATATATCTATTATTACTTTAATAAATATATTTTGTTTCTTCATTCCTTAACAATTTAATTTAATAGGAAAAAAACTCCACAAGACTTTTAAATGATTAGCTTTTTCTGTTAAACTGCTTTTTAAAAATTTATGTCACTTTTTAAAAAGCCTCTTTCTTGTAAATATCTAGCTAATATTGATACCTCACAATCAGATGTTTTTCCGGTATGTGAGATTTGTAAATATCAAATCCATTAGAATTAAATTTTGTCATGTAATGCAAACACATGGTCTAAAAATAAATATGTTATTTCAAAAGCGAAAATTATATCTTACTTAGTAAATATTTAAATACCGTTGGCTGAAATGGTTTGAACTTTTTCAGTAATGTATACTATACCGCAGTGTGAATATTTTTTATTGCATATTACATTACATTTTCATTTTAGATTATAAGGTTCCTTTTTAAATCATATAAAAATATTTCCTGTCTGGTATATATATATATATATTTAAAGATTAATTTTACGTTAATTTTAAGAAATTTTGCTACAGTTTAGTTAGTCTTAGTAAAGAAATCTATAGCATTATCATATTAACGCAAGTGTACTTTATAGGAAATTTTGTTTTTTTCAACTTTATTCAGAAGGAAAAGGCCCTCAAATTGCAGTTTTAATGATGTACAGTTGACGAATGACTGTATTATTGGCCATGTTTTGGCAAATTATTTTGATATGTTTATTTACCCTATTTGTTTTTTTATAAGAAGGGAACAATTTTTACGGAGATTTTTTTGATTCCCCATTGCTTATACACATTTCAAACTTGCATATTTTAATTTTGATTTAAAATCTGAACTTTATTTAAATTCATATGTTTTATGCATAATGTAGGTCATGAAAAGTTTGCTTTTATACTGGACAATCATAAGCATAAATTTGTCCAATCATTTTTGAGAAAAACGAACAAAAAACAGCCCTTAATTTTTCGATCACTGACCTCCTCAATAATGCTTAAAAACTTCTAACCTGGAGCTGTTATGGTCTATAAATTTCAAATTCCGCGCCCTTCGGATGCAAATCAGTGAATGATTTTCGAACAATGGGATATAAATCTTGGAGCGCCAACTCGACGACCTATCGTGACTCAAGTAGTAAGCACTGGAAGTGAGTAATGGTAAAAGAGAAACATTTGGAGAATAATGATGTAACTTCATTTTATTCACATTTATATATTTAAAATTGGTTCGTATTTTATTCTTACTTTAAGCAGATTTTTATTTAAATCATTGATGAAATATTCAAATAAAAATATTTATATATACAAGTAAGAGTGCACACACAAGTACGATTTTCAAAGAAAATGTTCTCTATCTCTCTGTTTCAGTTTGTCTTTTAACCAATTTTTCTGTTGTTTGTGTTTATGCTATGATTGCATTCATTTAGTTGTTAGCTTTATTGCATTGATTTAAAGAATCTGATTGGTTGCAAAGATTAATCAAATAAATTAATTTAGCACACATTTAATTCCATAGATTCACTTTAATATAATGTCCATAAAGACCATGGCCATTTTGAGAACAGACATTCGTATTGATGTACTATAGTCAATGTGGGGTGGGTTTAACTTGTGCATAATTTATAAGTAATGTTTCTACATTACATAATGTAAATTTTTGTCTCTTTTTACTTTATGTTATCTTTCATTTTTATGTTCTTTATTTATTTGAGGAAATTTGTTTGATGCTTCTTTTTACTCTTAAAATTTTTGAGTTATCTTATTGCATTATTTAGAACTTATAAAAGTATGTTTTTTTAATCATGATTATAAGAATTAAGTAAATATTCTTCTTTCTTAGGAGATTGATCTCTCTTTAGATATTCTTGACAGCGAATATGAGAATAAGTGATTATTTGATGGAGATTAAAAATTAAATTACACCACTGTAACGTGTTATATTATTTTAAGGAAAGTCTTTGGACCTATTCAAGGGAACAATGAGTGGAGAATTCTTTACAATCATAAAGTTTTCAGGAAATGTGTCAAATATGGTGAGATTGACATTGTGAGAACTACTCGCATAAAAGTATCATGTATTAAGTGGCTGGGTCATCTGTACAGATATGCCGATGCTTTTTCTACCAAAAAAGGTAACTTTTTTGAAAATTAAAGGGGTCAGACATAGAGGATGACCACCTACACCATAGGTGGCGAACCTTTATGGATCAACGTGCCATTTTTTCTAAAGAAGTGCTTAGTGAGATATAGACGAGCCGTCAAATAATTTTGAACTTGTGATTGTTGGGAAAATAATAAAACTAAATACTAAGAACACAGAACTTTATTTACTACGAAAAAATACCTTTTGCAGTGTACAGTTGTAAATGTTTTAGTTAAACGTGTGATTTAAATTAAAGTAACAGTAGTGTGAGCTCTGTTATTGCAGATTGGATTGCAAATAACTTATATTAGGATTTTAAGATATTACTTTTAGTAGAATACATGCTCAATTGGAGTCATCTGCCAATCGGTTTTTAAGAAATTAATAATTTTTGCTGTGGTTCACTTTTTTGACAAGAGGATTTGAGATTTGTTTCAAAATGCCGTTTTACAGACGATGTTCTGCATACCACTATTTCTGAACATAAAACACACCACTTTGTCGCCTTTACTAATAGTTCCATATTTCTAGATTCATCAAATTTGAAATTCTCTGCTTAACTTAATATCTTGCTCTTTTTATTCTTTTGCTAAACTAGCTATGTTAACTAACGCTTAAAAATCCTAAATATAACACGAATAAACTTTAAAACACACTTGTGTCGATTAAAAGGACTATATTCTATGCGTAGACAAACATCATAAGCAATTATAGTCCACGACGTAACTAAGGCTTGACAGTAACGACCGAGTGTGTTCCCCGCTTCACCGCGACCGATCACTCGCGTTTGTTCGTAATATTTCATAGTGAACTTTGTTATTTTGAAATAAAATGTAAACAATTTTGATGGCTGACGTGCCCAAAAGATTGAGTCGCGTGTCATGTATGGCACGCGTGCCAATGATTCACCATTCCTGACCTACAAGATGGTTAGACGACATTGAAAAGGATCTCTAACTGATCGGAATCAACCAATGGAAGGCCATCGTCATTGATAGGGTCAACTGGAGGAGGATCAACGAGTCAGCCCTGGCCTGCAAAAGGCTATAGGCAAAAATCATTTTTGCCTGTTTTTATCATAATTATCCAACTCATCATTCTTATATAAATAACTTACGTGATTAAAAGTTAATTATTTATGTAACTGCAATACGGAAAAATCAAAACGCTTAAAATCTTAGTTTTTTCATTCTCATATACAGAAGGAAATGGAGCAATATCCAATTGTTTCAAAATGCAGGTACTGTTTAATTACTAACAGATTGCTGATTTTAAATAATAGCTATTTACAAATAAATAGGAAATGTAATTGAGATTATTAACCATTCAAGAGTTATCCGAATATTTAACTAATAGTTACTCAAGTATTGAGGGACGAACTTTTCCATTCATGATTCTTTCCGTTTCCCACAACTGCTAATCCTTTTTAGACATGACATCTTTTAAATTTTGAAAATCATTCTTATTGGACAATTATCGATGTCATCTGTCTCCTGTTTCAATTTCAGAAAGAAAAGTGTTTTTTATGAATTGACAGCTTTCATGTGAATCAACTCCTTCTGTCTTTGTTTTCAACAGTAACGTTTAGAACTGAAACATAAAATAGTATTAAAAAGTGTCAGATGTTTAAATCTTTCCTATTTAGCTTTTCAGAATATTAAAAAAAAAAAGTGATCATTTTTATTCAAAATACTGTAAATTTTTGTGGCATATCATAAAATCTTTTTTCCCCGGCGTATTGATGAATTTAAAGTGAGGAAAATATATATATTTCAGTAAATTTTGAATTAGCATGCATATGCTTGTGCTCCTTAATCGTAAATAAAATGGCATTATTATCACGAGTTAAAAAGTAAAACTTAAATCATAAATTATTATATCTGTGTATTTCTCTTGTTTTTGCCTTTAAATACTATAAAGCATTGCCATGAAAATATCGTAGTTTTAGAAAGTTAAACAAAAGATAATTAATTTCCTTGCAGTTTTGCTAAGATATATGAAGTTTTAAAAATATTTACTTATATATTGAATGCCAACTTCAAGAAATAATAGATCATTGGGGAAAGATGAATCATATATATAAGGAGGACATTCAAATGTTCGTGAACCAATTTTTAAAAACAGAGATCATTTTTGAATGGATGTTTGAGATGCTACCGTCAACAAACTGTCTCTTTGTCTCTCGCAATTAATTACAAGAAAAAAACGAACAATAGAGATTTTGTTTGTTTCCCTTTTGTTTTTACATAAATAAATTCTACTTTTTGCAGAAACAAATAAAATAAAATAAATTATAAAATACAAAACGAGCTTCTTGGAAATAAAGTGATTTAACAAAGTTATTCTTTTGAATATTTTTTTTTTTGAATTTTGCAATTCACTTTCTAAAACAACTTAAAATATTAAAATTGCGAATAAATTACCAACAGTTTAACGAAAAGCAACCTTCCTGTATTTTAACCAAAAATTCGTAATACAAAAGTAAAAAAAAAAATCAAAATTAACAATCCAATTCTTAAAAAAGAAAAAAGAAATTCCTAACTTTTCAATTCCAAAGGCAAGGGTTCTTCACAATCAGAAAGCTTCACATCATTTTGACAAAAAAATATTCCTAAGTATGGGAAATTTATACGTAATTATGTCGTATATATTATTGTAAACAGCATAATTATTTTGCTGAATTTCAGCAACTGTTTGGAATTAAAATAATGTTAGCTCCTTGCGTACCAGACTGCGTTTCTAGTATCCCTCGAAATCCCAGATTTCTGAGGATACTGACCTTGACGTTACGACGCAAATTTTGTTTTTCCTTTTGACGCTGACTAAGGCGAACGTTCGTTCATGCTTCGTTTCGCTTTCTTAAGTTTGTATAACTATTTTTGTTGCTTATTTTTAATTTTCCTTGCCTATATGGCATCATCGTTGGATTTCAATGAAAGTGATACTGAATGAGAATTTTTGACGGAAACTGATGAATACGACAGTGATTCTGGTACGGATTTATCTATCTGAGGTGAAGAAATTTAACAAAAATGGTAATACACTTATGTAACGCTCGTGGAAAAGTTTTTTTTGACCCAAGGAACGTTTCGATCGATTTCGCGAAGATTTGTAATTTTAATTTTAATTTTCCAGGTTTTTCAAATTTTTGTAATCCAGACATTTTGTAACTCAGCTTTTGTAATTTAATACAATCCCAATAAAAGAAAATGTACTTTATAATGCTTCCTGTGCTGGTTACACTGGTTGTACACAGGGACGACTTAAGACTTCCTGAGGCCCTGGGCCATTACGCAAGAGTAGGCCCCGGGTTCCTCTCCAAAAGCAGGCCCTAGGCTCCACCTATGACACACAAATGTAGACAGTACATCGCATACGTTGTCAAATTCGTACAAATAATAACTTGAAACAAATAAATGTGCATGATTTATAATCGCACAAACCGGCTTAACCGACTGCCGCCTTTTGACTGAATAAGTAATGATGGTGTATGGCGGTGGGCCTAGACCTATATATGGACGACGGTCATCACATATAGCCAGTTGATATATTGTCCAAAATGTCCAGCTTTTCAGAGAATCGGAAAAAACATTTGACCGCTGAAATTATTCAAATCATGATCTTATTAAGATTGAGTCGAGAACGAGACGAGGTCCCCATTGTTGTCGAGGCCTGGGCCTAGGCCCAGTTGGCCCATGCCTCAAGACGTCCCTGATTGGACATTTCAATAAGCCACATCTTTTCATGAGGTTACAATGGGATTTTGCCCTAAACATAGCATGCATCCACACTGGTGGTTACACTGCACGCAAGGGGATAAGGAATATCGTGAATCAAGAGGTACGAAATATTTCGCATTTAAATGAATTTGTGCTCCATTCTATATCCTGTTTTGATTCTTCATTAGAAAAAACTAAACGATTTCTTTTGATATAAAAATCCCTTTAAAAGTACTTCATGTTATTCTTTTAAATAATCCGTTTTTTTTTTAATTTATCGGTTTTAGAATGAGAGAAAAATAGAACATACAACAAAATACAAGATTTAAATAATGAAGAAAAAAAATGATTAATTCCAAACCCCCTTTTAATTACAAAAATATCAGACAAATTTCAAATAAGAATGCAGTAATATTAAATTTTAAAGTAATTTATCTTATTTCTAAACTAAAACATCTTTGAAGAATTCTATTTAAGATGTCACGTGACTTACACCAGTAGGCCTCTTAGCTCACTTTTATGACGTCGAACATCTACGCTCAGTCATACTTTCTGCAAGACATTCAACACAGTGCGTTAAAATTAGCATTGAAACCGGCGGAGAGCGAATAGAACACAAGAGTAAAAAAGCCACAAGCGAGACATCTGTGTCTTGGCAGAGATGTTAGAGATCGCCATTGAAAAGTTCGACTCAATTGTGTTGTGTAAAGAATGCATAAATAGAGTTAAGGATAAGGTAAGTGCTTTTCCGCTCAATAAACTCAAAATCCTGGAAATTGGGGTTTAATAAGTATTATTTTTTGTCTGGGGTTAGTTTTTAATTCTCTGATTCAAATCTTTTAGACATGCCGTATTTACTAAAATAAAAAATATTTTTTTAAAGAAAAGGTATATAAAAATTGCTTGCGTCTGAGAATGAAGATAACGGAGTATATTTTCATCAATATGTAATGAATTATAAATAATATTATGCTTTAGTTTCATCCGTTGATGATGTAATAATAAGAGAAGGGAAATCTATCTAAAAATGCTAAAATTTCGTGAGATATTACGAATAAACGAGTTGAAATTACAATCGTATTAGTTATTTTAGCCTGTAACAAAATAACACAAAATAACAGTAGCAACTGTAACATGTTTTATGAATTATAGAACATGAAAAAACTAACAAAATTTTAGTTAGACGATGCATGGTGATTGACACTAAAACTGATTCGAAATATTTTTGAATATTTACTCCTGCCTTAAAAAAGTTAATATTGATAAGTTTATGAAACAATAGTCTTTTCGGCGATAAATATATTCTGATGTTCTGTAAGTTGTCATCAATTTAATGCTTCATGTGACAGTTTATTTGCATAATTCCTTTTTTCATAAAAATTTATAAATACATTCTAATGTTTTGTAAGTTGTCATCAATTTAATGTTTCATGTGTCTCAGTTTTTTGTATAATTTTTTAGTTGTTGTTATAAGTATTCGTAATATATTACGCAATGGTAATTTTACAGCATGACTGTGTGTTGTGTACAATGTATGTTTAATATTTAATCAATTTAGAAAATTAAATCTTCTTGAGTATTATAAAAGAAATTTGATTTCAGGAAACGATAGTGAATTTATTTCCTGTTGAAGTAGATTTTATAAAGCTAATTGCTGTATATACATAAAATTTGTGTGAAAGTACTACACTTTGTTGTCAGAAGTATTTATTGATTTAAAATGGAATTCACGAAGGAATTGACTACTATTTATGTTAATACTTACGAATTATGATGTAACTTATTTTTGTATTAAGAATTAACACTGTCACTTAAACTCAAATTAAAACCTCGTTAAATTAAGAAGGAAGTTTTTATTTTTGTGTGAGGTAGTAATTATAATCAAACTATTCTGTAAGCATAAAAATAGATTTGAACGTATTGAGTAGTTTCAGAATGCAACGCACATTATCTGTTTTTTTAACAATGGAAATCTTAATGGAAAAAACTTACGATTTTAAAAAATGTAGTTATGTTGTACATAATGAAAAGTGCCGTACAGGTAATCTACTAAATACTTTCATTCAATATAATGTGTACAGCAAAAAATCTGTTAGAATGGATGAAATTAAATGTTTCACATAACAAATAAAAAAAAGATCTTAAGAAATTTATTGTAAGCTATTTAATGTTGAAATATCTTAGTTAAAAATGTATTTGTGTTTAACAGCTAAGAAATCGAAATGGGCGTCGTCAAAAGCAAACAGAAAACGAAAGACGA
>BMAO01008787.1:0-22409 GCA_019973975.1 Trichonephila clavata | reverse complement strand
ATGACCAGAATACAGTAGTTGCTTTCAAAATTGTGGCAAAAGAGGTTTACTTATGTAGATCCCACCCTATGAATACGAAAGTACGAATCTATATGTTGCCTTGCCGTTCCGTTACGTTTCTCATTCCGCTAAGCTCCATAGTCTTTCGGGTACTTACGTATTACACCATATTTTGGTAATACTTCACTGCATTCACTTTCGAAGAAAATAAGTTCCCAATTTTAATCATTTTTCACAACAGAATAAGAGAAGAATAATGCAAAATAATTAACCAATTAAAATAATATTATCTTCGATCTAAGTTATTGTGCTTGAACAAGTGCGAGAAAAGTACAAACTATATAAAAGAAGGGTAATTTTCAAGCATGCGCTAGCAAAAATTAGTGCTTTTGAATAAGCTAGGAATGGTATTCCTTTCTTGGTGGTCCCTCAGGGGGCTCACCTTCTTTAGGTGAGTACGGGTGTTACAATCCGAAGTGCCCTAGTGATCTTTTCCTTTTCCCACGGGGTTTACTGTCTTTGGTAAACACGGGCTTCACGAACCCAGGGTACCCTAGTGATCTTCTCTATTTCGACCCTCTTTCTTGTCATTCAATTCATTCTTTCTTTCTCTTCCCGTCTAGACCACAGATATTAAAACAAATGTTTGGCGCAGTATAGCCGAAATCGGCTCTTGCGCCAATAAACCCCCAAATCACTCACTCACTCACCCTTTCTTGGTGGCAGATCGAGCCAATTGGCGACGTAATTCGATTCGATGTTATAATATTTTATACATATTGTACTATCCATACATATGTATCTCAATCATTCATATATATTTATCAATTTATAAATACATTTGTTCGTTTTTTGCATCAAAATTACAATTATTTTTGAGAAAAATATTTTTAAAAAGTATTTTTTTAAAAAAATTCAATTTTGGTGATACAGTTTGCATTTGGTCAATAATGGAAGTTTTAATAAAATTTTTCTCCCATTTGTAACAAAAATAACTGAAACATAGTGTAATTTAGCATCTTTACAAAAAACAATTTTTTAAATGGTTTTTTACTAAACGTCTAACGTTTATTACGTTACGTTTGTTAAATGTCAAACTCAAACTTTGAGAAATATCGTCACGTTCGCTAAGAAGTTCTCTATTCCGACAATCCCAGATATTTTAATGCGAATTTTCTTCCACTTTTAAAGAGGGAAACGAAACAAAGTGTTAGCGAATTGCGCGAGTGTGATATTGAAAATTCTATGGTAATAATAGTTGACAGTTTTATAAAAAGTTTTGATTGCTGTAGTAGTTTTGATTAGTTTTGAAAGTATTTATTACTTTGAATTTTTGGAATAAGTACAAAGACTACATGGTGGAAGATATTTTGAGACGAAAAGCAACCAAATATGCCTTTCAATGAACACATCTACAATGAAACGGAATAAAGGTTTTCAGAATGGTTACGAAGAAGCTACATGATTTTGGAATGATTAGCTCTAGACGTGTCGACGGAAATGGCTTCGATAATGAAACTACTTGAGAATTAAACTACAAATTTATAACATTGCAACATCAAGTAACAGAATTTATCCCTCAATTAACTCCAGAACAAAAAGTCACGTTTTTCAACAAGTGTTACGCAAAATAGAATCCGGCAGTGGTGCACTCTTTTTTCTCGAAGCCCCTGGAGGAACAGGAAAAACGTTTTTGCTAAACTTATTATTAATGACCATCAGAAAACCTAGAAGATAGCAGTTGCTAAGGCTTCTTCTGGTATAGCCGCGATTTACTGACCAACGGTCGTACTGCACATTCCGTTTTAAAATTATCGCTTAATCTTGCATTTGAAGATTCACTCATCTGAAATTTCAGAAAAAATAGCTCTCAAAGCAGGATGCGTCCACAATGTAAGCTTTAAGTGTTGGAATGAAAGTACTATGTCCACAAGAAAGCTATAGAGGCGTTAAATCAACTCTTCAGGATTTACGATAAAGTACAAATATTATAGGAGGAATGGTACTTTTTTTTATTATATATTGGCTGGTGAATTCAAGCTTATGGGGAAAAGTTGAAAAATTCAGTCTGAAAACGAATATGAGAGTGCATCTTCATAATGACGTAGATTCGGAACATTATCCAGAGACGCATTGAAAATCAGTTATGGATGTTTGGAAGCAAATGCTGGAGGTTATATTTTACTTTCAGAGAATTTTGTAATGTAGAAGCAAATGATGTAAATCTTATTGCTCAAATTTACCCGGGTTGCAGCAAAATTTAAAATTGGGATCAGGGGTTGCGCGCAAGGTCGTTGCGCGTACACACTCCAGGTCGACGTTCTCCTTAATTTGATCTTGAAGATCCATCAAAAACTTAATTTTCTTACTATATTCTGCATATGCTTGACTTCTACTATTTAAATCAAGGATTAGCTTTTGACGGATCTATACGCAGTTCCATTAATCCCTTCTTATATCTTTAAGGTAAATATTTATTTCAACGAACCTTCATCGAGTAAGGGAATATGATTTATGTAAATGAGGTATATTATATAACTTCGGTTTTCGCGAGTTGGCAGTAAGGAAGTGAGTTGTTGACAGGCTGAAGTTGATACATTGGATGTGGGCAAGTAGGAGTTAACATGAAGTTTGAGAATTAGTTGTTAGATGAAGATTGAAAAGCAGTGGAATTAGTTAAAGATTACAGAGCGTGCAGCCAACGTCATTTGATCAAGCCAAAGAGAGTGCCTGTAAGGTTCCAGTGTAGAATTCGATGCATTAAAGGTTCAGGTACGGTGCATTTGATTAAGTAGGAGCTAGTTATTAGTGTGCGACGTAGTTGTATTTGAGCGTATTTAAGCTGTCTTAGATTTAGTTGAGGGTCTGTAGTAGTATCCCCGTGTTATAGAATCTCACCTCCGCACTCTACTTTATTTCATATACCTTAATGAGAATTGTATAGTGACTGATCTATAATAGAATTAATAAATTAGTTAGATTGAAAACATGTCTGTGGATTATTCTGTTTCACCCACACATCTAGCCGGGTATATAGGTAAACAAGAGGGTTTGGATGTAAGAAGGAATCAAACGTTATCACAAGCTTATTCTAACGCAACAATAAGTGTGTCTCTTTTAAATTTTTCTGTTCCATACACAGATTTTTCTGTAAATTTATCTCCAAATTTTGAAATACCCCGTCTCTTGTTCACATCGCTATATTCGGTTTTTACACTAGAACTTAATTTTTTGGCTGTGTCTTGATAATCTGTTAGTTTTTGGTCTGATTTATGACGTACATTGCTTATAAAAGTTTTAATGACATAATTAACTTATTCCCTTCACAGATATCCAAACGAAGAGTCAGTAATTTTTTGTTAGCTCAATTTTCCTAAAATTTCTTCTCAAATATAATTGAAATGGCACATTCGAGTTTTGTTAATTTATTAAATGAATTACCTGTACTTTTCTAAAATCAATTTTCTCATTTTCATTGTATTTAAATGTCTTAAGAATATTCATGATATTACCATAAATTATTTTTTAAGGCTTCAACAGCATTGTACACTGCTGGCCACCGTAAATGCAACACCCTGAAGGAAGCACGCAAATAACATGAAATTTACAACATGCTTTAGAGGAGGTGAGATATGCAAATTATTAGAATTTCAGCGCGGACAAACATCACGCACGCCTGTGGCGCCACATCAAAGCGCTATTTAAGGCTTGGAGATTTCGACGATTTCAAGTTCGGCAATTGTGTTTTTCTTGTGGTTTTTTCAAAAAACGAATAGTTATGTCTCGTAGAAAACAGCGATCAGCTTTTGATCAGGTATCCGAGTTCGACAGAAGAAGGATAGTGGCCTACCGAGATTGTGGATTATCCTTCAGGGAAATCGGTAGTCGTGTTGGACGAAACCAAACAACTGTAATGCCGATATGTGACCGTTGGATGCAGGAGGGTACGATGGACCGACGGGGTCGATCGCATCCACCTAAGTGCACCACTTCACGTGAGGATAGGCAAATTGTGTGCATGCAGTGACGGATCGCTCAATCACATCACGAACCACAGCACAGCACATTGAGAATGTAATGCATCATTCAGTGTCTGCGTGTACCATTCGACGCCGTTTACAGCAGAGTGGTCTGTCCGCAAGACGTCCATTGCTTGGTCTACCTTGACGCAGAACCACAGACGTCTCCACCGCCAATGGTGCAATGAAAGAAGGATGTGGCGGCATAAGGAATGAAGTTGTCTTTACTGACGAGTCACGCATCTGTCTGCAACACCACGATAGTCGGATTCGAATCTGGAGACACCGCGTGGAGAGAGGATGCTGAACAGTTCGTTATGCACCGCCACACTGGTCCTGCACCGGGTATTATGGTATGGGGTGGATTAAGCTAGTTGGAGGCCCCTGGCGGTAAAAGATTTGGGGCCCCCTGGGCTGAAAAGTCAAAAACTTAAATAGTGAAAAAAATTCGCTGACCTTAAATTCTCAAAATAAAATGTATCGCTAAAAAAAATTAAACTTTATTTTAAAGAATTAAAAAAAATCTTACTTAAAAGCTTAAAATTTTGCTATACAACTTTACGTTTTGATTTTTCTCGGGCAAATTCATGGATTATTTTTGCAGTATCTATTTGGTCCAAAACATCTTGTTCTATATACAATATGGCCATGCTGTTCAATTTGTCTTCTCCCATACTACTCCTTAAATAATTTTTAACGCGCTTTAAAAACGAAAAAGATTTCTCACCTGATGCATTTGATATATTGGTATAGTTAAAAATATTTTTAAAATATCTCTACATTAGGGAAAGTAGAGACCATTTCTTTTGCAACTCGATAAATTTCTATTGGAGTGTTCATAGAATCTTTGTTTTCTTTTAAAAATAGCAAAAAGTCATCCAATTCATCGTCAGAATTAAACGATTCAATATCGTCTTTGTCAAAAAATACAAAAAAGTGTTCTATAACAGTTTCATTTATTCCAGCTCTTAGGAATAGTTCTGCACTTGTCCTATCGCATATGACATAGAATGAGTTGACCAAGAAATTTTCCCTATTTTCAAATTCATGACCTTCTTTAGTTTCACCGAAAATAATTTCACTTTCGCTGCCTGCATGCTTGTCCAACTTCCTTTTCAAATGAGAGCCCTGATGAAGAAGTTGCTTTTGTTCTACTTTTCCAAATTCATTCCTGAAATTTTGTATATAATTTTCTTAAGATTTCAGTAGATTAGTTCCTTTTAATAGCTCACACCCAACTGATTGTAATTCTTTGCTAGTAGCACTCACCCTCTGGAGTATGGTATCCCAAATCACGGTCATTAGGGAAGTTTCATACTTCCCCATCTATTTCAAAAGAGAAGTTGCCTCTAGTATTGTGATCTTCTCCTCATTTGTATCACGGATTTCAGCCCGGGCCTCTTCTATGTGTGTATAACAAAGCCTTATAGCTCGTACTGCTCTTGCTGACCATCGTGTATCTGAAACTTTTTTCACAGATATTGCATGTTTACTCCTTTCCAGATTTTTATTTAAAATTAGCCAGCGATGGGTTGGCACAGAAAAAAAAATGAATAATTTCTGTACAAGCATAAAATATTTAATTGCATCGCTACAACTTTCTGCTGCTAAGTTTCCTACTAAGTTTAAAGAATGAATGGCACAAGAATATAAACTGCGCTTGAACTGTGTTCTTTAATACGTCCTGTAGACCTGAGTACCGCCCGAACATATTAGACGCATTATCAAATGTCCATCTGCAATTTTTAATATGCAGTCCAAATTTAGAGCTAAAATTTCTAAAGCATTAAAATTTTTTTTCCAAACTCTCATAAAATTACTTTTCATCTTTTTTCAAATTTTCTGATAGAATTATGAAATTTCTGATTTAATACACACATATTTTGTTTAATTCTTTTATTCTTTACAGAAATCATAGTTTTAATTTCTAGAACAAAACGTAGCTTAGCTTCCGGATTACTTATAATCAAAATTATTAAAATATCTCAACCAAAAGTAAGCTTTCTCTCAAAAATTCTAGTTTTCTTTTAAAAAACTGTGGGATTTTTTGGAAAAACAATTATAATACTCTTGATTTTTGTAAAGATTCCTTTTAAAGTTTCTAAATATAAGTTAATAAAACATTAACTGAATACAAATGTTTTTTACACATTCTAGTTTAGTATTATTACTATACTTGTTTGTTTTTTCAAAAATCTTAATACTTGTGACTAAACAGAACAATAAAACATCTCCGAAATAATTTGAAATTTCTAAGATAACTCAAAACTGTTTGACAAACGCCACAATATATCACAAAAGAAATCTACAATTTTTCAACTAAATTTATATCTTAATTACATTCAAAGTTCCATTTCTCAAAAGTAAACAATCTAACTACATATTGAATAACTTTCAGATTTCTATTTTGTTTGAAATCACTCTCTTCTCTTTTCTTATCTAATTTATAAAATGTGTTTATCATATTTTTATTTCTGTAATGCATTTTGCTACCACTTTAAATAGTTTTGAACTAGGAGCAATTAAAAAATAGTACCTATATTTTGAACATTTATTATTGTTCTGTAAAAATAAACATTTCATTAAATGCTTTTTATAAGAAATTTCTGCTATAGTATTGGCATTGTTGCCTTTTTTAAAGATTTTAAATATAGTTATAGATGAATTTTGATAAACTTTATTAGAACTTTGATTAACTTTATTATTTATGTAAAGAAATTATGCATTTTAAAGTAATTATACGATTTGTATGTATTTTTATAATTAGTTATACACATTTAATTATTAAATTGCATTGAATATCCTTTCAAATTGGCTGGACAAAAGATCTTAATCAAAAAAGTATCGCCAGTAAATCATTCTTAAAATGGCAATAAATACAAAAAGAAAAAAAAAAAGAATTTGTGCTTTTAGAATTTAATCTTACAAAATAATGGTTCTCTAAGCAGTTTTAAAGTATATTAGAAAAATTATGTGTTTATTTCACGTTAGATAAAAAGAAAGAAAAGTGTATTTTTAAGTAAACTTAATATACTTTCTTTCTTTCTTTGAAAATTCTTTTAACAGTTAGAAGCAATTTTAATTAAATATTTAGAAATTATAGATTGGCTCATATATTACTAAACAAAATTATCGTAATACGTTAGGATTACAAACAAAAAATCAACGCAATAAATATAATACCGTTTTTATTTCAATTTCGATTTATTGTTAGGATTTTTTTAAGTATGGTAAATAATTAATAGATGTACTCAAAATCTCATTAATGTTTTGTATTTTAAATGAACTACTATCGCTTTTTATAACTGACTCAAGAAATTATTTTTATACGAGAGGCAAATAATACTTTTTCATTTGAATAACAATGCCAATCGAAAATGTTTTAGATTCAAGCTACGGAAACACATTTAAATATGTTAATCATCATGAAAATATTCTAAGAAACTGATGACAGTTATTTATATTTATGATTAATACGAAAAATAAATAAATAAATAAAATAGTAATGACACGCGACAAAATATTTTCTTCACTTTATTTTACGCAATGATTAAAATACCTGCGCATTAAATTTTAAAAATCAAAAAAGAATTTGAAAATGAAAATATAGTTACCTTTTTTTGTTGTTTAAACACGGTTCTTCGATTTGTCTGTATAAGCGCAGGAAGCTAAAAGAAATTAGTTCAAAAGTCAAATTAACGCAAAATTTCCTCAGTTTTCTTCGAAAAGGGGTCTTTTTCTCAGGGTCATTTGGTCCCATTCTTTTCATTCGTCCTTAAACCTGCTATAAATTTTGATCGTGCTTTTCCCGATTCCTGCTTTTGACCAATGTACCGAAATTCTTCTTTAACGCGCCCCTCCCCCTTCCCCCAGAGGACCAACGTTGAGAACTCATTTTGATACTTCTTAAAAAAAATAATTAACTATAGACTTGGAGGGTGACGGAAGACTTCTGGCGCTTATGGTCCTATCTTTTCTCGAAACGGGTAGCAGTTATTGAGCCCTTGCTCACCATAAATGCACATCCAGTCTTTTGGTTGTTACAGAAATAAAAGAGAACCGGTATAAATAAAATATAATATTCTCTTTCACTGGACCATCTCTGAAAAAAATTCCGACTAAGGGCCAAGCCTTCCTGTATCTTCTTATTGCGACGTTTATTACAGTCAATCAATCAATAGACGAAGGGGTTATTGTCATTTACAGGCAAATAACATTCTGAATGGATTTTTTCCATCCTAAGTGTTATCTGTATTTCACTTCAAACGATCTTTCTGTGGTTCCGCTTTGAATGAGAAGTTTTTCCTACATTCAAAGATTACATCACTCCTTGTCTTCTCATTATTTTGAGTAATTTTACCAGCTTTTAAACTTTTCTTATTGCGTTTCCTGAGATTCAGAATTCACACGGAAAACTTATATCGTTTTAAGCCAGTGACATACTATTTTATAAAAGTATAATATCTGGTAAAATGTCATCAATGGTAAAAGACCATTGATAACAATTTACGACTTTTTGTTTACACATGTAAGGTAGGAGCTAGGAGCTTTTATTTTCGATGACGTAATATCGCCAGATGATATGTATAAATTATAGCAATGTAATGTGTGTTTTTTTATGTCAGAAAGTATTTTGCTTTACTTCATGTCAGTAAACTAATTTTTTTAAATCTTCTATTTCTCATATGCTCGTGCCCCCCCCCTCGTAGAGTTATCACCTTCCCCCTCGGGGGGAGGTGCACCCCATAGTTTGAGAAACGCTGCTCTACAATTTTTTTCGAAAAATTACTTTCATCTATTTCACTATTTGATTCATTCATCAATTTAGAGAAATTTCAATCTCACTTAAATATTTCGCTATTTCTGTCATGCTGACTGAAATAAAACTGATGCTAAATTTGCAAAATACCAATCCAGTGCCGGATTACTCGTTAGGAGTAAGCAATTGCCTATGGGCCCCGTGCTTTTTAGGGGCCCACAAAAGCGTGTTCTGTTTTCTGTTAGAGCTCCAAAAACAGGCTAAGGGGCCCGAGAACTCGACTGTCTAGGGGCCTCCATGACGTTTAATCCGACACTGATTCGATCTCTTTCCCCACATTCTCAAAATATAAACACAAAAATCCAGATAACAATAAATCACGAACCTTCAAATACTAAATTCTTTCGAAAGAACTAAACATTGGTAGTTGTTTATAGTCTGAGATCTGGGATCATTATTTTAATATAAGAAATCTGGGATCAACTTTTTAAAAACTTGGAACCGAAAACATATATTAAAGATCAAAGTTCAGGAAAACATTTTTTTTTTTTAAAAAAAGCAAAAAACAAACGGATTTTAACCGCAATTACATGCAATATATGAGGGCAACACTAATTGTTATACGATTCAAATCGTGGGTAATCATTGGGTTTGCAATATCAGTACAAGATTTTTTTGTTGCACGTTGAACTTATAACTGAAGTCTATCAGCTTGGAGCCCCTGCTTGTGCTCGGGGCCCCTGGCGGCCGCCAGCCGCTTGATCCGCCTCTGGGTGGTATTGGATATCACTCTCGCACTCCTCTAGTACGCATTGCCGGTATTTTAAACAGCCAGCACTAGATCTCCGAGGTGTTGGAGCCAGTTGTCCCTCCTTTCTTTCAGGGCTAGGCCACAGCCATATTTCAACAGGATAATGCTTCACCACACGTGGCACGCATTGTCCAAAGGTTCTTCGTCAATCACCAGATTGAATTGCTTCCCTGGCTGGCTCGCTCTCCGGCTCTTTCGCCGATATAAAACATGTGATCCAGGGTTGCTCAACGATTGACCCAGATTACACCCCCAGCTGCCACACCAGATCATCTTTGGCAACGTGTGGTAGCTGCTTGGTCTGCTGTACCCCAAGAACACATCTAAAGTCTCTTTGAATCAATGCCGAGGCGTGTGGCAGCGATGATCTCCAACAATGGCGGCTGCTCTCTGGCTACTGATTCTGGCAGGAACCGCACTTCACAGAAGTCTATAAATTTAATCATTTGATACTTGGCAACATGTTATCTAGAAAATAAATTTTGTTGTGCTATCTCTTGTCTTTCTTGGTGTTGCATTTACGGTGGCCAGCAGTGTAGTAATACCATCTGGTCTGATTTAAACTTTTTAAGGTAAATTTTAGTTTAAATGTTACAAATTTTTGAAGTATGATATTAAAAAATATAATTGTTCAATTTTTCCGTCATTAAGCCTGGAACGTAATTTTGTGCAAAAATTACCATTTGTAGAAAAAAACGCTTTCTCGATATCTACGCTAGTTAATGGCTCCTTTAGCAATGTGTGCAATGTACTTTTTCCAAGTACTTACATTTAAATCCCTCCATCTTCAAATAAATATATTTCTTGTCAGATGGTTTTGGATATAGCTGATTTCTGTATTGTATTTTGTTGTGTTGTAATTTTTTAGCTGTCGCTAATTCCATATTTTGTTCAAGAGCCAATTCCTTTACACTATCGACTTTAGTGTCATAATCTTAAATAACTGTACAGAATTCTTCTCAATGTGGATAGGATTGTGGGTTAAAAATTTTAAGAAAATTTATTATAAACTTGATCAAATTTAACTGGTTACTCTCTTTTCTTCTTTTTCATTTTCATTTTTTTAAAATCATAATAATTATGAAAATACCGTAAGACATTTTCTAATTCGGTATGCCTTTCTTCTGTGCAATTTTTCAATGCAATATATAATTCTTCAGATAGTGATATATGCTGTTTTTTCAGTGACAGTAACAGGGAATTTATTGTTGCATTAGCTGTTAATACATTAGAATATCTCCGGCATAATGACTCAACAGACAATTTAATTGAAATTAGTTCTGATACAATTCTAGATATTAAGTCGAATTCACATTTGGAAAATTCAGTTTGCAGGTTTAAGTAGACCACATTGCTTTTTGGATTTGATGTTTCTGTTTCAGTTTTTTTCCTGTTAGGGGGAGACATGAAAACCAAAACGTATACTATTTTGCTGTGTTGACGGTTCCTGAACATATAGTGGAGAAAATTTAAAAAATTTCTAGTAAATAACGAAAAAAAGGTATGTAAATTTGTGAATACCGGTATTGCAATATTGTACAAATGGCTGAAAATACCGGGATCTCGGTATACCGGTATTGCAATCCCTACATGCAACATAGGAAACCAATGCTACAGAAAGCAGAAAGGAGACACTTGGAAACACAAGATGAAAAAGACAAGATGCACACAAGACAAAACAACACAGATAATGTGGGGAAGATCACACAAGACAGGTAATACAGACAATCAGCAAAAGACAGAAACGAAAAGGAATGCAAGGCAAGACACACAGACAAGAAAAGTGAGCCAAGACATACTCACACACAGGAAGAGGTAAAACAGAGAATCAACACAAAGAGACACACAACCAGACACATGAAGCACTTCACTCCTAAATTTAAATGTAGTCAAAAAATCCTTATTAGCAGATGTTTTAAATAAATTTTAAATTATTATAAATTTAATAAATTTTCCGTCTAGTATATTATGTGCATTTCAGCCATAATCTTATCACCCTAAAAATCTTCCTATCAAATACGTTAACTATATATTGAAATTTAAATCCAAAAACAAATTTTATTACTTTAAATTTGTAAAAAACAAGAACCATGCTTCAAAAAGTTTTCAACACTCATCACCAATGTTTGAAAAGTTTTCAGGCCAATAGAAACACTTAATAATGTGATTCTTATACTCGTATATCCAAATATATGCACTGATGTCCAAAAGTTAAACATAAATCGTAAAATGCGAAAAACATGGAGTAAATATTCGTAAAATTACACCAAATTTCTCTCGGATATTTATTGGGGGAAGAAGAAACATTGGGTTTATGCAAAACTTCTCAATCGACTACGTCCTGCGCGAAACACCGGCGCATGTCGGAACGCGGAGAAATCGATTCACGCAGCAAACGCAGTTCAGACAAGTTTCGTGCAACTGCTGTGCGAAGGAACGTTGTTAGCCATCAAACTCCCCTGATTTAAATCCTATCGAGCATGTATGGGATATGCTCGGGAGACAAATTGCAGCCCTTTCGCACCCACCAAGCTCCATTACAGAATTGAAGAGATCTCTCCAAGAAGCTTAGAACCGTTTGAGTCCACAACTCATTCATCATCTCATACCAAGTATGGTAAATCGCTGTGCAGCGTGCCTAGCTGTCAGAGGTGACCACACGCCTTATTAAACTGCAGCATCCGTATTTTATTTAATGTTTTCTTTCATTTTTTCTTTAAAGTGTGAATCCTTGCTATGCTCAGTTTTCTTTCAAACTGCTACTTTGGATCATAAAATTAATTATTATCATTCTTTTGATTTGCTTCCATATTTTATAACCATTTTACACTCGTATATCACGTTTCCCGCCATTCTGATTTACAGTTCCTTCTTTATTCACATAATTATCAATTATGCTTAACTACACTTAATTCACTCTAAAATAATTATCTTTAAAAAATTGTTAGGAGCAACAAATCAGCAAAAACAACCCCCCCCCCCCCACATATTTTAAGGAACTAAGATTTGAAAACTGTTATATAATTGAACAAATGCAACAAAAAATCAAAACAGTTTCTATTCATCCTTGCTAATTTTTTTAAAAAAAACTACTTTATTTTGAATAGCACATCATGATTTCTCAAGCAAATGACACATGCTTTCTGCCAAAAACATACTAATTGAAAGTGTTTTCAATGAAACCAACCTCACTTTACGATCACTAGATTGATTTTTCCATTATGTTTTATTGACAGGTTTTGTTAAGACACAGTTAGAAGATGCACAAAAGAAGGCAAGCAAGACAGGCAAAAATTATAACAAGAAATGTGAAAATTATTAATCGAGAAATTATTTTAAAAAAGTTGAAAATAAACAAATGAATTGTAACAAGGTCAAGGTTAACCTCTTTGAGAAAAACATTCCTGTGATATAGTATTAAAACCAAACACTTTTTATGCATATTACACAAATAATACTCATATGAATGGAATAGAGTAGGGATGGCCAACCTTTATGGATCAACGTAACATTTTTTCTCAAGAGATACTTAATGAGATATAGACGTGCCGTCAAATAATTTTGAATTGTTATTATTGGGAAAATAATAACACACTAAATACTAACAACTCAAAACTCTTTATTTACAACGAAAAAATACATTTTGCTCTTAATTCAAATTAAACTAAACTTACAAGGGGAGGGCACGACTAAGGAAATTTATTTTGCGACGAGACTTGGTATAATAGTAGTACTCTATTAGGGTGTTCAACCCTCAATGTATTAGCACCGAATGGCCAGTCAATTCGGAGAAAATAACCTTTGAAATTCGTGATTAGCTTTTAGGCAATTAAGTTTGAAATAGCTCCAATTATCAATGGCACAGTTGCAAAGCGCCTGTGCTTTCTACGCGGACGGATAAGTTTCGAATCGCGCGTTGAAATTTTTTCCAATTCATATAATTATTTTTTTAATTAAATAAATTTATTTATTAAATATTAAATGATATTTTATGCAATATTTTGCATTTATAGAGTAAAATAATTATTGTAATTATATAAATATTTATATTTCATAAATATATTTTTTGTATTAATAAATAATATTTATAATTATATAATAAATATCAAATGATATTTTACATAAAAAATTAGTTACAAATAGTTTTATAATGTGAAGTACAATTGTTTGGATTGAATTGTATCTTTCTATTATTCAAATTGTATTTTAGTTATTATTCATGTTATATTTTTATTATTATTCAAACTGTACTTTTTATTATTAATGTGCTGTGTGTATGTTCTTTTATATACGATACTTAATCTGCATTCAATTATTATTCTTATTTGAAATTTGTGTTTCATATGTATTTTCTGTGAATAGTTAAGCTGCCGTGTCTTTTACCAACGCCATCTACTGTATTTATCTTCTGCGCGATGGCAACAAGTTGTTTACTTCGATTTGTTTGTGTAATATGATTTGTGTGAAATCTTCAATTCCTGTACTCTTCCTCGCTAAGAGAGGTTCTCGCCGCACAAAGCTGCCGGCATTTGTCTATATTTTTAAACGCAAAATTAAAGTTAAGTTTTTACAAACAAGAGTCACATCCTTATTAGTCCCGTGTGGCGGACACCATGTCATAAATAAAATATTATATATAATATAACATAATCTATAAAATAAATTATCATTATTATAAATTAGTTATTTTATAATTAATATAATAAAAATAATATCTTTTTTGACGCATTATTAATTTTAATTATTTTATAATTGTACAAAATATTTAATAAGACCTTTTTAAAAAAATTATTTCATTTGCGGATAGAGCTCGAGTCGTGCGATCAACTTTTTGTTTTTCAATTCATTTGATTTTTTAATTACTATTTTGTTGCAACTGTACAAAGTTTTCGAAAGTGTTTAAGAAGTACTATGGGGGAGAAAAAAAATTGAACAACATGGCCATATTAAACATAGAACAAGATGTTTGGGTTAAAATTAAAAAGGGTAAAAAAAAAAAAAAAAAAAAAAAAGAAAAAAAAAAAAAAAAAAAAGATAGATGTACCAAAAAGAAATCAAGAAGTTAAGATGTATCACAAACTGTGAGCTCTTAAGTAAGGTTTTTAATTTTTTAAAATACAGTTAAGATTTTTCTTGAGCCGTTGAGTTTTATTTTTGCAACACATTTTATTTTGAAAATTTGAGTTCAGTGAATATTTTCACAATTTTAGTTTTTCAACTCTTGAGTCCATAAGCCTCAAACGTTTTACCGCCAGGAGCCTCCAAGTGCCTTAATCCGCCTCTGAAACTACAAGTATAAAAACAGATGTCATTGCTTTAAGCAATATGTCTTAACGTAAAAACGCGTTTTACTCGAAATGTGTTCTTTGAAAATGCTCAAACGGGGACAGCGATTGCTCAAAAAGTTTTGAAAATAATTAGCTGAAATTTTTTGAGTATGTTCTGTATAATAGTGTTTCAACCTTCAGATTTATCAGTCATTGTTTTATTGCAAAATTTGCATTCACTTATGTTAGTATATATAATTACTGTTATTTTAAGCAATTTCACATAACTAAGATAAATTGCTCTAGTTTTTGTAAAAATAAACTTATCTCTTATCCTGAAGGTCATTTCAAAAATGAATAACACGCAACATACCAGAATTGAAAAATTGGAAATTTGTTCATACTTTTGGTACAAAATGGGGCCCGTTTATGTTATTTTTTTTTTGTAATTTTTTACCAATACTTCTCCTTTCCCCACATACATTTTAGTAATAATAATTCCTTTTTATCTTCTTAATTTTAGCATATTTTTCTTAAAATGTACTAAGCAAATCTAAAAAACACAAAAAAAATCCTCCATATATATATATTTTTTTAAAGTTGTCGCAAATAGTCGGATACCTTAAGTTCCTCCCTCTTGAAAGCACCTTGCTTGTGATGGAATATGGACTCCATTCTTAGGGAAATCCTTGTTAGTTAAAATCCGTTGCTGTTCACCAAATTACTTCAAATCAGTCTTAAGATCTATCCGTAAGTTGACCCTTGATATACCGAAAATTTGTCTCTTGCGCCTATCTCACAATAGGCAATGTAGTCCTCAATTGGCTAATTCCTCTGTATAACATTTTCCTGACCCGAAGATCCCGAACTCGCGAGGCAACTTCTAGCCGAGGGGTGGAAATAGTTGGGTCCTACAGTCGAAACCCTGAGGTCACTGTTGAAGTTTGAGACACCGTATAATCAGACATTATTATAAAATCAACAACTTTCGTTTATGTATCAATTTACAACCCAGAACTGTCACAAGCCGAGGAACTGATCAAATCAATCGATAACCTAAATTATTAAGACAAATCCTTCAGATCGTCAGCAATAAGCGATTTAATTGACAGCACTAGTCAGGCTTGACTGGTTTTACTTGATGAATCGCACTAAGTAAATATCTGAAGTCCTCAGGGTTAAAAAAGATTCTCACGGGGAGCATTGGGAGCGAATCGCATAACTTTTAACAGGCAGGTAAGAGATTCAGATAACTGGGACGTCTGTGACAAGAAAAACTGAACTTTTTTACGCCAAAATTTAAATGGTTCTCAGTTACTTAAATTGAAAGGAACGGAAATAAATTTTTTAAGTTGAGTTATCTGCATATGTATATATACCTGTTAATATAAAAAAAAATTCCATTTTAAACTACAAATAAATCTGTATGAGCACTAAATAATCAATAACTATTATTTTTTTTTCCAGACATCTTCTTACCTATAGGTACACTTTGCATAAAATCAACTGAATATATAGCTGTAAAATTAGAACTTTTGCAAACATTACAACCCATAATATGAATAAAAAAATAATCTTATAAAAATTTTAAAAGTTTTTAAATATAGTGATTTAAATTTCCTTTAAATTGTATGCTGAAAATTTGCTAAATCTAAAATTTGTGCATGTTTATTTGAAAAAAAATTCATCCACTTTGTTGAAAATTTCTGGATCTTATAATATGCAAAATATCAGCAGTATAGATAAAGTAGATTTTGAGAAAAGTGTACCGGACTCATCAAAAAATGCATTTTGAGAAAATTGCAAATAAAGATATTTTCATCTATGATTTGTAAAACAATATTTTTTAATGCAATGTAAAGCCAAACCATAATTAACTGGATTATTTTGCATCATTTCTCAGTTTTTAAATTGTAAGTTTAAAATTCTAGATTATGTAGAAGTCTTTTAATTACTCTTTCCCTACTTCATCAACACGTGTTATCAATGATTCAAACCTTCTTCCATTTAAAATACCAAAATTTTATATCTGTAAGTTTAGTATTTTTATTTCACTTTGAACATCATTATTACAGGATATTGCAGAATTCCTTATACATATTTTTATTGATATAAAAATACACAAAGAAAATGTCTTTGACGAATTTAAAAAGGTTAATTTGATGTATAATTCAAATGGAACTCTGTTTTTAAAAACTTTAATAAAATAATCTGTTTTTGAACTCATACATATATGTATTTATTTATTTTGAAGAGAAACGAACAGTTATAAACATATAGTTATTCATGACCATTTAAATGTTAATAATAAGCATTTAGGAAAATCGAAATGTCTATTTTACAAGCTGTGTATTTAATTTAGAATAATCCTTAAGAACCACTTCGTACTATATCCATTTGATTTATAATTTAAGAACTACACTGATTATTTATAAATGCAAAACTAGATATAATTAAGATTTCGAAAAACAAAGTTTTATTTTTAAATTTTGTAACTAATCATAAGTAAACTTTCCGTAAATTGTATTGTAAACTTAATAATATTAATAATATTGTTAACTTTCCGTACTTTTTGCACAAAAAAAAGTACAATTTTCAATAAATTTGTACATATAATACAAAAAAGTTAGTTTTTTACAATACATATATACTATACAAAACGAATTTTGAAGAAAGTGTACCTGAATCATAGCTACATCACACATATTTGCTTATAATTTTAAAATTAAATTTTCTAGCATTCTATTTATCAAATTCTCATAAATAATGCATCTAAAACTATTATAAGACCTGTTCTCCCCTATGGATGTGAAACCTGGACTCTAACAAAGACCCAGACAAATCAACTTGTTATTTTTGAAAGGAAAGTCCTGAGGAAGATCTTTGGGGCTGTGAATGATAACGGAATTTGGAGACACAGGTACAACTTTGAACTCAACAGACTCTTTAAGGAAGCTGACATCGTCAACTACATCAAAATATGCCGCTTGAGATTCGCGGGACATGTCTGTCGAATGGATCCCTCATCTATGACATCAAGAATCTTTAATTATAAACCCATCTCGAACAGACCCAGAGGGAGACCCAAGCTGAGATGGACTGATTGTGTGGAAGAAAATTTTAAAGTGCTGAAAGTGACCAATTGGAGAACTGTCACCTCCCGGAGGACAAGATGGAGGGATGTTCTGAGGAAAGCCTTGGCCCACCCCGGGGTGTCGTGCTAAAGAAGAAGAAGAAGGGATGCAGCAAAGTCCCCACTATTTTTTAAAAGTAAAATAAAAAATGCAAAAATTGAAAATCTAACTTTTATAGCAGCCTTTGATCACCAATAAATTCTAACTCCGGTAATGAGCAAATTCTATTTTTAAGTACAAACTTAACTTTTATTAAAATGGTTAACTTTAAATATATATATATAAGCATTAAGAACTGATTAAAATATAACAAAACAGCTTGACGAATAAGGTTACAGCAACAAGCACATTGAACCGGTAGCTGCCAAGCTGCTTGATTTTCTTTGGTGGAAGAATTATAGTGTATTCAAATCTCACACATCTGCCATACCGGGTCATAGTCAAGGTCTGCACTGGATTAGTCCGGGGTAAAGCTGTACTGGATCCTCGATCTCCATAAAAGCAGGCTTCAGACGATCAACTAAAATGACACTTTTCTTTCCTTTAATTAAAAGAGTAAAAAATTTATTGTCGTGGGAAATTATTTCAAAAGGACCGTCCCATGGCTGCTGAAGTGGCCTTCTGACACAACCTTGTTTAACAAAAACATATGTGAGAACAGCCAGAAAGATTTTTGTGGATAAAACATTATTTTTTTTAAGTATCTAGAAACTAAGGTGGGCTGTAGATTCTGCATGTAATTACGTAAATTTTGTAAAAAAATCTTTAACAGGCATCTGGAAATTTCTGGTATTAGACTTAAGAAATTCACCAAGTAAACGAAGAGTATTTCCAAATACAAGTTCTGCGGCAGAACACTTTAAATCCTCTTTGAGGCTACATTGAATCCCAAGCAAAGCTGCTGGTAGAGCCTCTACCCATTTTTCCGTTGCCAGACACTTTATAGCACTCTTTAGCTGACGATGCCACCGTTCGATCATAGCATTAGATGCCGGGTGATATACCGTAGTTCTTTTCAATACCTAAAAGGTAATAGATTACTTTCAAAATTCCTGCCTCTGTCCGTAACGATGGTCTCCGGGACGCGCCATAACGTAAAATCCAACCAGAAAAAAAAGTTTCTCTGTTACCTTTTCAGCTGTTTGATTAGTCATCGGGAATGCCTCATGCAATCTGGTGTATCTTTCAATACAAGTTAAACAAAAAGTGTAGCCTTTTGAGGGAGGTAAGTGTTCGACGATATCAATATGTATGAAACGAAATATATATCTTGTGGCAAGTCATAATCACCCACCGGAGCTCGAACATGTCATTGGACCTCAAAACCACAGTTCTTCTCAAGAAAACGTAATTGCGTTTCAAGTACAGTTTTTCAAGAGCGCTATCGGAGGCGTCCCCAACGAATTGTTCGATTAACAGGGGTTTACTGTGCTTCAACTGACACAAATCATAAACACAATTATTTAGGACAGTTTAATCGGAATTGTCATAACATAAACATAACTAGAAATTATAGGTGAGGTAATATCAAAATATTTAAATGTATCTACAAATTGCTTTACATCTCTAACACTAATAGCGCCTTAGTGCAGAGTTTGTCAAGGGAAAACTCCCGGGTAGCAAAATTATACCAAGCGCTCCTGCAGAAAGCGAAATCGAAAAACTCTTTTTTCGGTCGAGGGGTGGGCCCTTTCGAAGCAAGTTCATCACACAAAAAGTAAAAAGATTTCCGATGCTAACGGATAGAAGCCTTGTTTTGCGTTAATTTTCAGAAGAAATATTTGCGTAATTTCGTTAAATCCATGTGTGCTACCCTAATTTTTTCGAACACAGTGTATTAATTCATATAATATCTAGATTTAAAATTATTTAGATCATAAATACAATATACACAATAGTTGAATAATCATCGATAGTTTTGTATGGTAAGTGTCCCTATTCTAAGAAATTAAGAATTAAGAAAGATTAGAAACATAATTAGACAGAAATTAGAATGAGAGAAACAGAAATTAGGCCCATCATTTAAGGCTCGTTAGATCAGAATACACAATGATTCATAAAGAAAAAAAATCCGACAATAGAGCTGAAATAGCTTGAAAAAGAATTAATAAAAATTGAAATAAAAGAGAAACTAGGGCAACAATTTTGCTTATGGATGTCAAGTAGTATAAAACAGTCAACAAAAGTGGACCAAGCGAGAGAAAAATAAGAAATAATTCCTGGCGGTGAAACGGTAATAGGTAAATGAATAAAGCAGAAGAATATACAGAATGAGGATGGCAACAAGCCAAAAAAAGGGGATAAATACCCAATAAAAAAATAGAAACTGTCAACTAAATGACAAAGTCAAAAAATGATAAAATGGGATAAAATATTCCGAAAGCTAAAACACAATAAAAAAACAGTAGACCCTCAAAATTGGATATTGATCAAATTTTACAGAAAGGCGTCAATAAACGCAATAAACATTAGATTTCCAAAGGACAACTAGTGAGTGAGTGAAGAAAAAAAGTTGCACACTATTCTGTTACTTGAGAGCTTTTGGCGATAGACCTCGTAATTTTAAACCATGGTCAAGTGACGAGAATGACACCTGAGCCGGCACATTCCTCTCCTAACTTCCACACCAATGGGAGGACGCTTCAGTATTGACATATTTAACGTGCATTGGACCCCCTCTGTACGGCGGTTCTTCAGTGATACCAGGCTCGAACTCATGACTTGTCGGCCACTAGTTCGTTTCCTTGACCACTAGGCTACCGCGACCTCAAATGGCAAATAGAATTTAAACTAGAGGGAGAACCCATCAAGGCCTACATCGGAGAATTAAAGCTTTCAGTTGTCCCGGAGACTCGCATAGTGACGCACACCCTGTCACCAATTGCAAGGATCAGTGTCCCCTTAGCCTAATTGCTGCACGTAAACGGGGCTCATACCAATCGAAGGGATCAAAACGAATATGACCCCTGGTATGGATCCATAAAGCGGACTCTGGAATTGTGCCATCAGCGCCCTGGCACAGCGTTCGTCAGGGGACCAACCCCAGGGTAGCGATTTATACCAAGAGCTCCCGGCTGAAAGCGAAAAACTCCTTTCGGTCAAGGGATGGGCTCTCTAAGGTGAATTCTTCACACAGAAAGTAAAAGATTTTAGGTTGGTGAAAAAGAAATTCATTTTATTTTTCGGTAGCTGGCTGTAGTGATCGATATCTGGTTAAGTATCGATAAGGCAGTTTTAAATTTATGCTCGTTGTAAATGTGAAATTTTGCACTAAAAATAATTTTGCTATTTTTTTTTGTTCCATTCAGCTGTGAGTTACAGGGTGTTAAACTGTAAAATGTACCGAAATTCCTTTTGTTGATTTTCATGTTTTTCTTTGATGAAGGTGACAATGCGAGCCAGGTGGCAGAAATTGTGAGTGGTGTTCATGGTCCCAATGCTGTAGCAGGCAATTAAGTGCAATTTTGGTTTCATTGATTCCATTCAGGTATGCCTGTCATCGAAATTGTCGATAGCATCACAGAAAGAATCGAAGCCGACCGGCAAGTTAGTAGTCGTAGCATCTATCAGGAGCTGAAGATAGAACAGTTTTAAATCATTTGCTCAAACCTGGATTCAAAAAGTAGTTTGATGCTTGGGTGCCACACCAATTGTCAATAAACATGATAGATTAAATTTCTAGCTGCAAGGCCCAAACCAAACGGAATAAAATGGACCCATTTCTTAAACGGATATTGAAGAGGGATGAGAAATGTGTCAAACTACAACGTTGTCCGAAAACGGTTGTGGTCAAAGCGTGGTGAAGCGGCTCAAACGATGGCCAAACCTGGAAGGTTCTACTCTGCATTTGGTGGATCTGGAAAGGAATAAATCATTATGAGTTCTTTCCATATCGACAAAGCTTAAATTCGGATTCTTATTTCTAACAATTGAACCGTTTGAAGCTAACAATCCACCAAAAATGGCC
Source organism: Trichonephila clavata (assembly GCA_019973975.1). Classification (NCBI taxonomy): domain Eukaryota; kingdom Metazoa; phylum Arthropoda; class Arachnida; order Araneae; family Nephilidae; genus Trichonephila; species Trichonephila clavata. Next base: position 452 of record BMAO01008787.1, on the reverse strand, counting down.
AGAATGGACAAAAAGAAGAGGGACTGTGTTCCATCAGGACAACTACAGGTCCATACACATCCATAGAAATCGCCAGAAACTCCAGGAGCTTTACTGGAAGGTTTTGATCTATTCACCATATAGTCCAGACCCGGACCAAGCGATTGCCAAGTTTTACTTGCATTACAAAACTTCCTTGATGATAAGAAATTGGCATCAAGAGAAGATTAACAATCGATTTTCACACAGTTTTTCACCAATACAATACAACGTACTCAACACAGACAATACAACGCCCACAGTACAACGTACTCAACACAGACAATACAACAAACAACACAAACAATACAGCACGCAGCACAGACAATACAGCACACAACTCAGACAATACAGCACAACTTAGACAATACAACATGTAAAGGACGACACAACATGTAAAGGACAACACAACATGTAAAGGACAATACAACATA